>JAGFBZ010002360.1:50000-242206 GCA_018398805.1 Hirundichthys speculiger | reverse complement strand
AGTACCGCCTACAATTTAATCTATTCATAAAGATGCAAAATGTGACATTTTTATTTCAACTTGGTTCTTGCAATATTGAAACATTTGATGTGTGGTGATAAAACACCATGAAATTTGTTTGTTTCTGTTAGCCTTCAGTGATACTACTGCGTGCTGCAGCTCTTAACGTCGAAGGTTAAGGTTATCCAAGTCTCGGTTCAATAAGGAGATGGGTTATTGTTATAAGCCCTACTGTTTATCAGACTTATATGCTCCACCCCAACTGATCACATGACTACAGTTTAACAATTAGAACTTGGAAGTTGTACTTGTAATCAAAAAGAATATTCAGACAGTTCCATCTCATAGAAATTAAATAGCCAACAAATGTATTGTTTATCCAGAGAGACACTGACAATTGTACAAATTTATATTATGGTACCAAAATAATTTAGCATTTAGCCAACAGGCTGAACTGTTTGAATAACCCAAATGTTTGGTACACCTGAGATGTCAGCAAAATATTATAAACATCCTAATAAAAGGAAAAATTAACAAAAGAAAGATTGAAAAAAAAAAGATTTAACTGCCCCTTTTTACACTGAATGCCCAAAACCAAAGTGTCCAAGGATGCTTTGCAGTGCTGTGGATTTGAAAAAACTGAGGAACGAAGCCTCAGGAACCAAGAGGTTAAGGTCAAATGAAAGAAGACTGAAGATAGACTTTCCAGAACTCTAGAAATATCCAGAACTATCCCCTATTTTTTGTATTTTGCCCAATATGAACATAGCAAATGTTTAAACTGAGAAATGTAACATTTTTATGAACAAAATGACCTCATTCCTAATTTTATGCATGCTGCGATGGCGCTTTTGGACCATGTTCAAATATGGCTTCGTTTTTGCATGACCGAGCTTTAGTTAGCATCTGCTCATGGCAGTTGTGTTTCTGACAGATGTTTCTGGAAGTATTCCTGGGTTCATTTAGTAACGTCAATGACACAATCATGCCAATCGGTGATAAAGTGTCATCTGAAGGACCGAAGACCACGAGCATCCAATAAAGGTCTTTGGACTTTAAACAGAGAGATGTCTCCAGTGTCTGGATCTTTAGATGAGATTTCCAAAGCCTTTGCAATTTGACTTTGAGGAACATTGTTTTTCTTTTTACAGACTTCTTCACAGATTGGAGAGCCTTCTCCCATCTTTACTTCTGAGAGACTCTGCCTCTCTAAGACTGTCATGTTATGAGTTGTATTGAGGACCCAAACGCAGGACGATACAGGACACGTGATTTTATTAACTAAAAGACAAAACTGCAAACTTGACTTACATCTGAAAAAACAGGGTGACGGGACAGTGAGGCAGGAACACAGAAGAGAGAAGATGATCCAGCAACAGAAAGGGGAAAGACCAGACTTAAATACACAGAGGGACAAACAAGAGGCAGGTGCAAACAATCAGGACAACACAGGGAAGAAAAGACAGACCTTCAAAGTAAAACAGGAAACAAGGTAGACTAGAGACAGGGAGTTAGACACCAACCTAACACAGAAGAAAACAAAGAGGAAAAACCAAGAATTCCTGCCGACCCAGAGCATAACAAAGACATCTGTTCAAAGCTGATCATGTTACAGACCTGATGTTATGGAGCCCCGTTTGGGTCATAATTCAATGAATAAATGAGTCTATTATTATGAAATACAGGCATTTATTATTATGAAATATGTATCACTTATTATGAAATGTTTCCCATTATTATGAAATATATGTATAATTATGAAATATTTCCCATTATTATGAAAACATGTAATTATTATGAAATATATTTTTAATATTATTTAATCTTAGTTTAATGCATAATAGTTTATTTCAGAATGGCTTTTTTTAATCTAAGAATGAGTTTTTACATAATGGCTTCTGTTTTTCCATGAGAATGAGCTTTTTACATTAATAATGACATTTTGCCAGTGGGGGGACCAGTGGTTGACCTGCACGCTCATTGGCTGATCCTTCTCCATTCAGTTGGTGGGGGACTCTCATCGAGCCTGTTGGCTACCTCTCGGAGTAAGTTAGAAAAGGATCTTTCTCTTGTCGCCATGCCGTCAAAATCAAGTTTTCTCTACATTTCGCGCTACGTTTCTTAGTCGATGTCAACTTTTAACCGTAAACTGAGGTGCATTCTGCCCCCTACTGGCCTGGAGTATATACATTGCACCCTCTCGCCCACTATCGATATTCACTGTTCTGTTGCTTATGCCTGAATGAAAGAGCAGCCAATCACATAAATGGCTCCGCCCCCTCTGCTGTGATTGACACACAAATCATTCTTATGAAAAACGAAGCCATTAATATGTAAAAGCTCATTCTAATGAAAAATGAAAACATTATCATAATAATAGGAAATATTTCATAATAATAGACTCATTTATTCATTGAATTATGACCCAAACGGAGCTCCATATGATATCAGTTAACTTCATTTTTTGCTAGATCCCAGCTGAATCCTTTTTGAATTTCTTGCATTTTCAGCTATTTGTTGCCCCGATGCTACCTTGTTTGAGACCTGTAGTATACATCAAATTTGAAAAGAGCTCTTTTAGTGGATAAAAGTATAAAATTTCCCAGTTTAAAAATTTATTATACTATCTATGTTCTGTGATGGATAAAATATTGGTTCATGTGATTTGAAAGCGTTTTAGTTTTCATTTTATTAACAACCCAACTTTTTTTGGAATTTGGGTTGGACCAACAACAACAAGCTTTCCTGCAGTTATGTGTACATACAGCATACTCATACATTCCCATATATTCATAACATTGTACGACAGGATTGGTCAGTAACATGCAGCATGTCAAAGCAGTTTTTGCCTTGAAACAACAATGAAAGTTACCCTGTATACAGCTACACATTATTAACAACATATTTGGTAAGATTATGTTTTTCCTTAGTTTCCTTAGTTTTCTCTGTGCATTTCACTCTAAGCTCATCATTTCAATTACTGGGAAACTAGGACCAAACTCTGGCAACCAGTAATAAGCACATGCTGCTAAGATAAAGCACGGTGCCTTAACTAGCCATTAATAAGGTTGATAGATTCAAAGAAGGAGGTTAGGGGAAAAGTAAAAAAGGAAATTAAAATGAAACAGACACAAAGATAAAGGAAGAGGTGGAAGTTGGGGAGTTGGGAGTGGCTGAGCAGAAAGGACAGCAGAAGAAGAAAAGAGAAAATCTAACTCCCAGCTCTTGCTGTCTGCCGGTGTGTAATTAAGTTCTGCAGTCTGTCAACATCGCTGTGCTGAACTGGTAATTTATCTGGGCCGGTGCCGAGCAGATCAGAGACGAGGACTACAGGACATAAGAGGCACCGAGAGAAGGAAACATAGCAGAGAGGCAGAGGAGGACGCCTCAGGACCAAACATTAACCATAAAAGAACTAAACTGAGAAAAACATTTTTTTTTAACCTGTAAAGCACTTTCATCTGTTTTAGTTGCTTTAAAAAGTGCTATACAATTAAATTTGACCCTAACATTGAATTTATTTCTGATAAGTATTTTACTTATTCTATGTTGTTTGAAATTAATTTTCTTATGTTTACTTTTCACAGCAATTCCTAATTTATTTATGTATTTACTTTTTTAGGGTTTAGCACTTTAGATTAGTTTTGTATTATTTATTTTTATGCCATTTGGGTTAGGTAAGGTCGTGGGCATCAGGTGAAAAAAAACAGGTAGACCAGCATGCATCTGGGCGGGCCTATAGTTTAGGTTTATCAGTCTGGGATCCAGAGGAGGAGATGCCTAATGATGGATTGTTTTTGTTGTTGTTGTTGTTTACCTGAAAAAAATGAGTAAAACATCAGAAGTACACTTATTTGCACGGGCAGTTTGTTCAACTGACTAAACCATAAGTCGTGGTGCATCTTGGTGATTTCTTGAGTTATGATTAAGCAAAGATCAGCCATGTTCATGTTAGATTTCTTCACAAACAGTCACTTAGTTTACCAGTAAAGTAAAGTTAGAGGACCTGCATGAGAAGAAATACGTATTTAACAACCATATAATAGGGAAAAGGTGTCATGTTTTGCCGGTGTTAAGGGAAGGAGGACTTAAGAGCAGGAGTTTCAAAAAACACTAAAAAGGGTTTATTTCCCAAAAAACACAAAAACACCAAAATCCATAAATCCTGTAATCCGAAAAACCTAAATCACAAAAAGCCAAAAGTCAAAAACACTAGAGTTCCAAGAACACAAAAATACCAAAGAACAAAACTAAACTTAACTTCTGGAGAAAGATGACGACAGAGAAACGAAGACGAAATGGAGCTTAAATAAAGACTTAAATACACAGAGGAACAAACGAGAGGCAGGTGCAGGGAATCAAGGTAACAAGAGGGAGGAAGCAAAGCAGAACACAATGACGACAAGACAGACCTTTCAAAGTAAAACAGGAACCACTAAAGACAGGGAGAGACGCTGCCATGGCGACCAGGACATGACAAAAGAGGCACATAAAAAGATACATTCAGTCATGCAACAAGCCACACCCACATTCACTTTTGAGGAAATCCTAAGAAACTGCTGGACTAAAAGAGCACAAATGTGTTTGTCTGTGTGTTTATACGACTGTAAAACTAGTGATGCATAGCTGTGTATTTACAATGTAATTATCATTGATTAATGTGTGCACATGAATGCATTTGTGTGCGAGCATTTGCATCTGTATCAGGTTTACTCACCTGGGGAGACTAACTATTGGCATATTAATTAGACTGAATGATATATTCACCTATTAAGATCAAAGCAAATTTATGAGGTCGTATGTGGTACACACTACAGTATTTACCCACTACCTTACTGCTTTTGTGTTTATTTCACTGCTTTTAATACAATATCTATTTTAATTGTACATATATAAATAAAGAAACAACAACAACAACAACAACAACAATAATAATAATAATAATAATAATAATAATAATAATAATAATATCATCATCATCATCATCATCATCATTATTATTACTAACAAGAAGAAGAAGAAATACAGAAAGTTTTGACATTAAGATAATACATTATAATACATCTGTACTTCAGGTTAAAAGCTGTAGTTGTGAGGAATTTCACGTGTAAGCTAGCTAATAGCCTCCCAGATTTATCTCCATACTTAACGCACGGATATCAGAGCGGCTTGTAAAGTTACTATAGAGCCCATTTCAGACACGTACAGCTTTCTATTAATAATGCTGACAAGTGAAATAGTCAATTTCATGTCTGAATGAGCTTCTTGGTGCTTTTCTGTAACATTTTCACGATGGTATCTTAGTAGGTCAACGCTGGCAACACACACTTTAAACCCAACAGAAATACTGGAGCAGTCCCAGTTATATACTGGGCTAATTTGGCATCAAATTAACAGTTGATCAGAGTTTAATTCAACTTTAATTCAACTTGCAGATGGATTTTCTATAATAACTAGACACAACACCTTTGTTATTTTTTTCAGTTTTTCAGCCAAAACACTAAGAAAAAACTATTCTTATTAGTATTTGAGCTGCAGCTTCTGCTTGTTTTCAGTTGCTCCGATTTACCACCACTGAACATCATGCAGTTTACTTTTTTTTTGGATAAAGAATGCTTTATTGTCATTGTAAGTTAGTACAGTGGTTTTTATAATCAAATCAAATATACTTTATTGATCCCCCAAGGGGGAAATTCAAGTTTCAAGTACACCAGACGCTGCAGTCTGGTGTACTTGAGGAGCTGCCGGCGTCCAGCGCTCCTCCTTCATGTCCCATATAAATTTACAGGTCTTTGATGAGTCACATGTAATCTTTTGAATTTGGGGGTTGTGTCGTGCATTCACAGTTTCTCTTAAGTTGCAATTCAGTGTGACATTCAGAATTTTTTCAAATTCATGTTCTTTGTTTTTTTTTATTTTTTACTTTTCATCAGAGTTCAGGGAAATCCTTCAGCTCTCAGCATTCACATCTGCATTTTCACAGGAAATGCACTCTTCTAGTTTATTTTATTTTATTTTATTCTCAAGATGCATTTATTTTATTTGTACAGCCTTTGGCCAGTTTTTTAGAATGACACAAATATTTTTTTTTTTTTTTTTAATTTAAATTTTTTTATTGTGTTTTTTAACAATAACACCAACAAAAACAATATAGCACAGACAGATAAATGTTTTCTATACAGAATAGCACAGATATTTCACACCAATATTACAGCAGTGTTACGATTTCAAAGAGGAAAGAAACGCCTCCCAGGTACTGAAATAAGATTTTTGACAGTTATGCAATTTTGCCACTAATAGTTCAAACGATGCAATATCAGTCATTGATACAACCCACTCCTTATAAACTGGACAATCCCGACTCTTCCATTTTCGTAAAATAACTCTAGCAGCCAAAATAAAACCTGTTAAAGCCAACGCTTTCTTAGCTTTTGAAACGTTTGGTAAAAAAGAGACATCACCTAACAAGAATGACACAAATATTAAATTATCACAAAGTCTGTCATAGTTCTTCCCCTGTTAACCATGGTTAATCACTGCTTTGCAAAAAACGGGCTTCACAGGCAAAGATATCGCTGCTAGTAAGATTGCACCTAAACCAACCATTGATCAGATCATCAAGAATTTCAGGGAGAGAGGTTCAGTGATTATGAAGAAGAATTTGAGGTGTTCATAAAAGTCCAGCGAGCGTTTGCTGATGAACAGCAGCAGGCAGGTGTGAGTGAATCTGGATATAAAGTGAGGAAAAGCATTAGCATCAGTCTTGTGTCATCCCAACACTAAAACATCCTCAAACCGTTTATCTGTGGGGTTGCTTTTCAGTCAAGTGGGTTCACTCACACCTTTTCCTAAGAATACAGTCATGAATAATGAATGGCACTAAAACATCCTCTGAGAGCAACTTCTTCCAACCATCAATGAACAGTTTGATAATGAACAATGCTTTTTTCAGCATAATGGAGCACTTTGCCATAAAGCAAATGTGATAACTAAGTGGCTTGTGGGGAAAGCACATAAAAATTTTGGGTCCATGGCCAGGAAACTCCCCAGGCCTTAATCCCATTAAGAACTTGTGGTCAATCATAAAGAGACAAATAAAAACCCATAAATTCTGATAAACTCCAAGCATTGATTATGCAAGAACAGGCTGCCATCAGTCAGGATGTGGACTGACTGACAAGAGTCAACACTGCAAATATTGACTAGTAATCAATAAAAAACTTTTGACACTTGTGAAATACTTATAATTATATTTCAGTATACAATAATAAAATCTGGTAAAAAAGATTTAAAAACACAAAACCTTTGGCCACAATATTTTAGAGAGAAGAAGCTTCTTCGAAATAAGCCACACTTGTGAAGTACTTTTTTAAATGCTGACTAAGACCAATATAAGCTATGGCTTACCTATGTTAAAGCTATGGCTAAGACTTAATTCGATTATGGCCCAAGTCTGATTAAGAAAAAAAAAAAAATCAGATTTGAAGTCATTTGTGCTGTTCAGGCTTTCAGAAAAATAGGGTGTGAGGAAAGAAAAATATTTGGTCCATTCTTTCTGGCAGTCTGGTTATAGCTTTGATTCCTATATAAGTATATCAGCATTTTTGTTTATTTAGTTTTTCTTATGCTTTTAAATTAAACTCTCTACAGATTGGGGTTTCAGGGCAATCTTTGTATCATTGATGTTATTTTTATTTATTTATTTATTTTCTGAATCTTTGTGTCCTTGCTTGGCCACTCTCTCTCTTTCCCCTATGTTCATTTTTAATAGCATTTGACAGGGAATCTTTAGCTCCATAATGAAAAGCACTAGAACAGCAATATATACCATCACTGTCTATTAGTGTCCTTAGATAAAAGACCTGCTCATAAGTGAGACTTTTTTATGGCCTTTTAAATCTGCTCAGAGTATATAAGTGTGTCAGAAATGCTTTTAAGATACATGACTGCTGATGAATAGCCTATTTAAGTTTAAATGTGGTTTGAAATAGATTGCTTGCACACATATATTTTTCTATCACTCTCTTTTCTTCTTTTTGCATTTTGAAACAGTATTTAGAACCTTTTTAAGATCCAACAGTGCAAAATGTAAATTCTTGCAATTTTTCAATTGGTCTCCAAATTTTGATAAGGTGTGTATATCAACTGTTCAACACAATAAATGTGACAAACTATGTCTCCATCACCCCCTCATGTCGTTTATTGGGCTAATCACTTTTCACTATCTTAATAATAACCTTCGGAGCTAAATATACTTTATTTACTCTACTAGACAGGTTCCAGCCCCTTTCAATCCTGAAAAAAACAAAGATGGATGAATATAATCAAGTGTTATTAGGTTCATTTCCAGGGTTCCATGGTAGTTCTACGGGGCCTAAAGCCTTGGCTCATGTCACCATTACAAGGAACTCCTATGTACCTGTTGTAGGACAGGTACTCAGAGTGGCCCAGAAAAGGTGCTGGATGGGGTGGTGGTGGTGGTGGTGATGACATTCAGCCGCCTACTGTCCCCTTCACAAACGAATCATCTATTCTCATTCAACATCATCATTATGCATAATACAAACATCCAATATAAACTCTGCAACCATCTGAGCTTCTCCAATGTTTACCTCATCATTTCAGTTTGTTTGTTTTCTTCTATGTCAGGGGTATTCAATTAAAAGTCACCGAGGTCCAGTTACTAAATTTTGCCTAAGTAGAAGGTCCGAGCTAAACTACGTATTTTGAAAAAGTAACTTATTTTTATTTTAACTTCAAATGCAGGAAATATTCCAACACATTCCATACATTTTATCATAAATAAAAGCAGTCCCATGCATTTAAATAAGTTTAAGGCTTTTATTTCAAATCAACCAAAAGGGAAACATCAGAATAAAATTAATAATAGTTCAAGTCCAAACCTGAAGAATTGAAGGCCTCTTCAAGTAAAAAAAAAAATTAAACCCTAAAAAAATTAAAAAGTGCAAAAAAGGGTGTTGACTTTTTCATAAAATATTTTTCTCTGAACTGTCCTTTCTTCTTGAATTAAAGGCCGCTTTAAGTAAAAAGTTAAACTCATCTACATTCAGGAAACATTAACTAAAAAGTGCAAAAAAAAGTGCTGTGTTTTGTCTCATAGTGGCGCTTCACACTTAGAATTAGTGTCACGGTCTCAGAGTTTATGAGGCAGACAGACTTGGAACTGCTGACCGGGAGTATAAACATACATTTTACTGTCCATTCATCTTTAAAAAAACGTTTTTTAGTGTCTTTCTCTTCTTCGTCATCATGTCTCCGTGGTATCTACTTTGCTTTCTTCCTGCGCTGTTGCTAACATCAGTGCCTAAGTTTGTACTTGTGTGACTGATTTTAGGTTTGCTGGGAATAATGTAGGGGTGGTTTGGTTTGGGGGTGCAATGAATTCTGGGGATCTAATCTTGATTTGCACGGAGAATTTGCATGTGACCGCTATATTCTAGTTGATGCGATGTCAGAGACGGACTTCGGCCATGTGTGGCTCCGTTTCCAACAACAAACACGTGTTTCCAAGCTACATCTCTGACTACCAGCTAGATTAGCGTATTTACTGAAGTAGCAGCGCCCGCTGTAAATATCCACGGTCGTTCAGAACCGCTATGTGAAAATGACACTACTTATTTTTTGCATTGGTCACGGGTCCGGACAGAACCATCTCACGGTCCCGGATTCGGACCGGAGTCCGCTGTTGCGTGACCCCCGATTCTATGTCTTTGTCTTTAATCGTCTTTGTTCTTCTTCTATTTATTTGAGGTTAACAAACAACAAAAGTGGTACACTTCTGCCACCAGCTGGTACAGAACAGTAATTTACATGCAACTGGCTATGTCACCATAAATGGCGACACGACAGCCAAATGAACTAAGGAAGAGACTGCCCCCTGCTGGCTTTACACCAGACCCGTTCTGATTGAACAACAAAAATTTTGATTTAGTTTTTCCACTGATATTTTTACGACTGTTTTTTCCTCAAATCATTGCCAGGTTATCTTCCTCATATAAGCAAGACAAAACTGTTGTGTTCACTGTAGGGGGACACACATCCACATAACTGCATGGTCTGATATATGTGAGTTTTCACATACATGAACAGAAACACACAAGTCAACTAAACTACTGTCTGAATGTATATGTATTTTTTTTTAATTTTTTTTTTTGTTATGTTATATGTATTTGTATGTTTTTATTCTAGGCAATTAATATCTTGCCCAGGGACTACAGTTGAAAATTAGCTAATCAGCTATAAACTGGCTCATTTACAGAAATGTTCATTAATGTGCATTGTCCCTGAACAAATAAAATTGAATTAAAAATTAAAAATTAAGAATGTTGAAACCCCCGTGGTCCAATTCTGCAGCGGCTTTGCTTCTTTGTGCGACCTCCAGTTCCACAGGCGCCGTTTCTTGGTGGAAACGCCTGCTCAGATGGAATTGTGGGAGATTACAAGGTTTTGAGATCACGTGATAGTCTCACAGGAGTCTTCTCGTTTAAAGGTGTATATCTCGCCATGTCATTTTCTTTCTAGAATAATACATTCAGAGGAATAGTGTCAAAAAATGTACTTTTTGATTTATAAACTGACCCTCTCCTGGTACGTGGCCCTAGCCTTTCTTTCATAGACTCCATATTCACACATGTGCACGTTGACATACACACCCACACGTATGGAGACAATAAACTCCATTTTCTTGGTGTGTCGCTGTACTGTAGCGCTGTTATTGAGGAGCTGAGCGGCTCATTGAAAGTGAGACCGAAGAGGCGGCGGGTTTGATAGAGAAACTATAGCACATTTAACAGAGAGAGAGAGAGAACCAAAAAATGATTGTGCAGCTGAATGTGACCTCAGTGTTCCTCGGGATGAAGATGAACAGAGAATTACTTCTCAGGAACTATATGACAGCCTGTTTGCAGTCATTTTATAAAGAATCAAATGCCTTAAAATTAACTGCCAGACCAAATAAAAGGGGAAAAAAAGTCACAAATACTTCATGGGGCTATATTTTAATATGTCATGAATCTGTCATGCTTCGATGAGATAATACAGTGTCATAGCCTTTACTTCCCTCCAGAGCTACATTTATTATTTTTGCCTTGGTGTGGGCTTGGGGTTGCCATGACACAGCTGGATGTGTAAGATCTTATCCAAAAGACCGTCAACAGGGTTCAGGTCATGTGCTCATGCAACTGTCTTCCACAGTTGCAATCCAATGAATCTTGGCATTATCAATTATTCGATAATGCTAACCTTTTATTTTTTTTCCCTTTTGGATCACACAATGTTGCTGAACTTCGACCTGACTAGGCTTGGGCGGTATTACGGTAATACCGTACACTAGAGATGCGCGGATGACGTATATTTTAACCCGCAACCGCTTCTTAAAATCTCTATCCGCCCGCTATCCATTTGCAGGAACGTTTTCTCACCAATTTTCAAAACCGAACCGACCCGCCATCCTTTTTAATAATATGTAAAATATTTTTTCTTATTATTATTATTTGAGTGCTTCAACCGCAACCCGCCCGAATTTAATTAAAGTATTATTTTTTGATGAGTCATCCGCCCGATATGCGGATTATCCGCTCCGCCCGCGGGTGCGCGGTTCAACCGCGCATCTCTACCGTACACTTCCGGTATTTAAAAATAGCAGCGATATCAGTTTCAATACCGTCATAAAAAAAATGCAATGAATGATTTCTGTGGTTTAAAGTTTAGTTTCTCTCCTGTATCGCTGTGTGTTCCGCTTTATTTTACCGTTTATTCATGTTCGCTTGCAGCTGATCTCGGTTTGACTCGTCCTGTTAAGGTACTGACGATGAAAACAACACTTCCTGAGTTTGCTGCTTCAAAATAAAAGCTTTTAATTAAACTAATAGTGTTGGACTTTTATGTTGAGGAATTTTTAGGAAGTGAAACGTCCAGCATCAGACACTTGACTATGAAGCGCGTTTCAGCAAACACACATGTGAATCACTGCCGTGCGGCCTGCTGAGTTAAAACTACAGTGAAAAGCAAGAAATACACAAATAAATAACAACTGTAGTTGAGCCAACATTATATTGAAGCACTGAACTGCTGTTTTGAGGTAAACTTGCCTCTTTTTTTTCAGGCGCGTTAACGCTGGGAATAGGACAGCGGCGTAAAGCCCCGCGGCGGCGCGGTTGGGGTACATAATGGGGGCGTCTGTTTTGACGCGCGGCGTCCGCCTTAATAGTCGCGGGAATACCGTATACCCCGGTAAAATGTGAGGGAAGTTTGATGGTATCAACAACCAACCAAGAAAACCCCTAAATCACAATACTGCCCCTCCACAGCCTGGTACAGTGGGCAAAAGGCGTGATCCACTGTTCTGAGCCTGATGTACCCCTCAATTTGAAACAGGATAAACAGCACAACATTTTTTTCACTGGAGTCAAATCCCAACGCTCCCTACCAACTTGATGCCTTTATTTTTTTAGCCTCACAGCTAAGTGATGTCATTGAAGTTGATAAGCTGTTTAGACCCCAAAACATGAGGTCTCTTTGCGATTATGTGCAGAAAGTCTCCTACTTTCACTATTAAAGGCTGCTGTAAGCTCTACTGTTGATTTTCTTTGAAGAAAGTTTTATTCCAACCACATTTAATTTCCAAAGCTGGTGGTTCACCACTGGCTTTAGTGCTTTAGTGCTTTAGTGACCCAATTTCAGTATTTTCAGCAGTCTTCTTTTTTGTTTTGTTTGCCTTCAAGCAGACAGGTTGACCTTTCTGACCCATGGTAAAAAAAAAAAAAAAAAAAGATCTCAAAGACCAAAGACAGTATCTTTCATAAAGGTTGTTTTAGGACTGAGAAACTACTGGTTAAAACTGGTTAAATTGCATGCTGCCAGCTAAAACATCAATTAAATACATTCCAGTGGACAGTTGTCACTTTTTTTTGCTTATCTGGGTGTTTCTTTTCTTTTTTTTTAAAACAAAGTTCTATACAAGAACAGTATGTTTTTTTTACTGTCTAGATTGACAGAATTATGGTGATAAAATGTCAAGATAATGACCAAATTCAAATGAAATCTAAATCAACTGAAACTTCAAACAAGAAAAAAATAGAAATTCACAATGAATCATGATTTAGATTTAGATTTAGATTTAACATTTAGATTTAGCATTTAATATTTAGATTTAACATTTAGCATTTAGATTTAGATTTAACATTTAGATTTAGCATTTAATATTTAGATTTAACATTTAGATTTAGATTTAATATTTAGATTTAACATTTAGCATTTAGATTTAGATTTAACATTTAGATTTAGATTTAATATATGATTTAACATTTAAATTTAGATTTAACATTTAGATTTAGATTTAATATTTAGATTTAACATTTAACATTTAGATTTAGATTTAATATTTAGATTAAGATGTAAGATTTAGATTTAGATTTGATATTAAGATTTAACATTTAACATTTAGATTTAGATTTAGATTTAATATTTAGATTTAGATTTAACATTTAGATTTAACATTCAATATTTAGATTTAGATTTAACATTTAGATTTAACGTTTAACATTTAGATTTAGATTTAGCATTTAGATTTAGATTTAACATTTAGATTTAGATTTAACATTTAGATTTAGATTTAGCATTTAGATTTAACATTTGACATTTAGATTTAGATTTAACATTTAGATTTAGATTTAACATTTAGATTTAGATTTAATATTTATATTTAGATTTAACATTTAACATTTAGATTTAACATTTCATTTTTGTTCAAATATAACAACATTTTTAAATAATTTATGTCTCAAATGTGTGTAAAATGAGCTAAATATTGAAAACATATCAGTTTGAAAACTGTAATCAAGTTTTTACATTCAGTACCCCATACAGACGCATAAACCAGCCTTTGGTTTGGATGACACATTGGTTGAGTATGGAAGTGTCTAGGAGAGAGAGAGAGGGGAGGAAGTTGAATATGGGTCATGTCCAGAGCTGTAAAAACTACAGAGGAAAAACGTAGACAAGCCACACTGTGAACATCAGGAAACATGGTTACAGTTTGTGAGCAGCGGTGTGGTTTCACGCCGAGAAAGAGCATTACAGATGTAACGTTTGCTTTGAGAATGCTGATGGAGAGGTACAAAGAAGGTCAGGAGTAGTTGCAGTGTCTCTTTGCAGATTTAGAGAAACTGTTTGCACGAGGAAGTCCGGAGTGACAGAAAAGTAGTTTGAGTCATCAACTGCAGCGAGACATAATGTTTGTGTAAATATATGGGAGACAGGTGGGAACAGTGGTGATGCAAGGAGTAGCAGCCAGAGGGAAAGGTTTACAAGATGATAGCGTGACCAACCCTTGTCTATGGCTTGAAGCCATGCACAGCACCGCTGACCGAGATACACGAAATCTAGCTGGAGGTGGCAGAATTGAAGATGTTGAGATTTTCATCGGGGCTGACATGGATGGGGAGGATAAAAATCAGCACATCAGAGAACAGCCAAGCATCTTAGAGATAAAATAAGAAAGACTAGATTGAGATGGTTTGGACAACTAAAGAGGAGGGATAGTGGCTGAACGATAGTGGAGATGGAGCTGCCATGCAGGGAAAAAAAAAGGTTAGTCCAAAGGAGAGATTTCAGGATGTGTTTAAAGAAAATGAAATGCAGTGGGTTGGTGTGACAGATGAAGATACTGAATGAATGAATGGTGGACAACAACACACTTATCTGGCACCTTTCTATTCCGGGAACCTCTCAAGGTGCTTTTACAATGCAAAGCAGCTCTCTCTCTCTCTCTCTCTCTCTCTCTCTCTCTCACTCACAGAAACTATTCATCCATTATCCATACCCGTTTAATCCTATTTTAGGGTCATGGGATCCAGTGGGGCTTATCCCAGCTCTCTTCAGGTGAAAGGCAGGAGTCCACCTGGACAGGTCACCAGTCCATCTCAGGGCCACATGCAGACAAACAACCATGCACACTCACAATCACTTCTATCGGCAATTAAGAACCACCAGTTAACCTGACATGCATGTCTTTGGACTGTGGGAGGAAGCTGGAAAACCAAGGAGGTTATGTTTTTGCTGGTGTTTATCTGTCTGTCTGTGTACAAGATAACTCAAAAAGTCATGGATGGATTTTGATTAAATTTTCAGGAGTTCCTAGAAATGTGAAAAGGAAGAACTGATTTCATTTTGGCTGTGATCCGGAAGAAATCCTGGATTCTGGATCACTTTCAAATTTTTGATAACATTGCGGTCAATGGGGCCGAACATTTTGTTTCTCAATATCTCCGTTAATTATTGCCCAAAACTCATGAAATTTGACTCTGAGATTGACAATGAGAACCTCTATCAAATTTCAAAGCCTGATCCGGATCTGATCCATAACGATTTTATTGCGATCTGTAAATCGCTATATGGGGGAATTGTTGCACTTACGGAGATCTGTGCTCTCTGAGTGCTTTTCTAGTGTTAATGATGTTTCTTCCAGTCAGACAAGTGTCTGCTTTGGCATCCCTTGCTAGGATTCAGTGCTAGGACTGGTCCTCTTCACTCCATACTTGCTGCCTTTGGGAAATATCAAGAATCATGGCATACATTTTCAATGCTATGCTGATGATACGCAGCTGTATTTATGCATGAAGCCAGATGAAACATGTCTGAAGGACATTAAGACCTGGATGTTCACAAACATTTTGCTTTTATATTCTGATAAAACTGAGGTTATTGTATTTGGTCATTGTATTTAGTCCCATTGTATTTAGTAACAGATTAGCAGTTAGCTTCACTATATCGGATTCCGGTTCAACTTGAATTATAAATTCTGTTACGCGCATATAAGGCCCTTAATGGCCAAGCTCCTCATTATTTACAAGACCCGATAATGCCTTATGCTCCTAATAAACCTCTCTCAGAGTGCAGGTTTACTTGAAGTTACTAGAATATCCAAAAGTAGATCTGGAGGACGGGCCTTCTGCTATCAGACACCTTTAACATGGAGCCAGCTACCAGTTTGGGTTCAGGAGTCTGATACCATTTTCACCTTTAAAGCTTAACTTAAAACATTTCTTTTTAGTAAAACCTATAGTTAAACTAAATAATAGTGTGTTAGGGCCAATAGTCATAGCTACAGTTATTGGAGTGGCTGAAGCCAAGACTAGGTCTGAAACATAGCCTCGTCATAGCTATGCTGCTATAGCACTATGCTGCTATATGGCATTGATGGCAGAGTGACCAAGAGTGATGTGACATGAAAATGTGCAAATGAACAGGAAGTCCAGACTGAGCGTTAATGTAACACATAGTGTTCTGAGTTCTGTCAATGTGACAGCAGCATCAGAGTCAGAGGTGGAGAGACATCTCCACTGTCTTTAGAGCGTCGAGCTCAAGGCTGTTCTGGCTGCACCAGGTCACCAGGTGGTCAACCTCCCACCTGTAGGCGGACTCGTCACCATCAGAGATGAGTCCGATGAGGGTGGTGTCATCTGCAAACTTCAGGAGCTTGACGGACTGATGACTGGAGGAGCAGCTGTTAGTGTACAGGGAGAAGAGCACAGCCCTGGGGGGGGGGATCCAGTACTGACCAGCTTCACATACTGTTTCCTGTCAGACAGGAAGTCTGTGATCCACCTGCAGGTGGAGTCAGGTGCGCTCAGCTGGGAGAGCTTCTCCTGTAGCAGAGTAGGGATGATGGTGTTAAAAGCAGAGCTGAAATCCACAAACAGGATCCTGGCGTAGGTTCCTGAAGAGTCCAGGTTACCTTTGTTAAAGTCTCCAAGGACAATAACTAAAGAGTCCGGGTGGGCCCGCTCCACACTAGGGATGTGTGCGATTAGTCATCTAACCGATTAAACGTCCGCCCACTTTCTAGTCGGCACCAGAAATATTAGTCGTTTAAACCAATTTGTGTTTTATTCATGTACAAGGCCGCTTAACTGTCATACAGCCGTCTGCCACTAGTCGGAGCTACAGAGCCGTCAGACAGCAGCCCCCTTCCCGCGGAAATGCTCGAGTAGACTGGAGTTTTAAAACGGCACGGTGGGAAGATAGTCTCGCTAAACCAGCGCAGTTTGGCGGTACTTTAATCTAGAAAATGAAAACAAGGTAGTATGTAGACTGTGTCAGAAACAACTGGCATACAATCACTCGACTGCAGCAATGCGCAACCACATTCAACTCAAGCATTTGGATGTTAATCTGCACGAGACGACGGCTGCTGATGCTAGCGGTGCTGATGCTAGCGGTGCTAGCCACACTCAGGCTGATTTGACATCGTTTACCTGGAGACGTGTTCTCCCGTCCGGTCTTAGAGATTTTAGATGTTTGTTTAATTTTACACTCATATTGAACTGCGCATAGAGCTTAATAATTCAGCAGCAATTTATCTTTTTTAGATGTTACATTATTTGTTAACTTTAAGTGAGTTTTTGTCGGATGTGCAGGGTTTATATTCATACTGCACGGCGCAAAATGCTGCTCGTTTCGGTTGAAATTTAATTATAATTTAGATGTTTTATTAACTTGAAAGTGAATTAAAGCAATAATTTTTGTCGGATAATCTGCAAGATTCAATGTGTCAGAGGCAATTTATTTATTTTGGTGGTTAACGTTTGACTGAGTTGCCTTCATGTTCACATTCATTCATACTGCACGGTGCAAAGTGTCTCGTACTTCAGCGGCATTTAAAATCCGACATGGTTGTTGAACATTGTGATTAAAGGCTTAAAGAACTCTTGTTACACACAATATTTTTTGGGACAATGTTTCAAATTCTGTTTCGACGTTTCAATAAATTGTGCTAAATTTTCACTCTTTTCTGAGTGTTTTCCTTTTTTTTAGACTAGTCGACTAGTCTTAATTAAAATTTTCGTTTAGTCGACAGGGAAATTAGTCGCCAGGAACATCCCTACTCCACACACAGTATCTGGTATACACTGTCTGCTCTGCTGTCGGCCTGAGACGGGATGGAGACACCGACCAGTACGAATGAAGCAAACTCCCGGGGAGAATAAAACTGCTTGCAGTTGATGGAGAAAGATTCCAGGTCCGGAGAACAGAGCTGCTGGATCGCTGTTACATCGTTGCACCAACCGCTGTTGACGTAGAAACAGATTCCTCCACCTTTAGTTTTGCCGGAAAGTTCTGTGTTTCTGTCCGTGCGGTAGAGCTGGAAGCCCGCCAGCTGCAGTGCAGAGTCCGATATTAATCCACTCAGCCACGTCTCCGTGAAGCACAAAACCGCAGATGAAGAAAAGTCCTTGTTTTTGCCCAACAGCAGTTGCAGTTCTTCCACTTTGTTGGGCAGTGAGCGCACGTTAGAGAGAAATATTCCCGGAAGTGCTGTACGATGCCGGCGTTTCACTGCGTGCGCAAAGGTGAGAGCACCTTTGACCAGAATGTCCAAAATTTCCAGAGTTAGGAGCAGAAAACTAGGAAATAAATCCTCTGGAGTTGTTGCCCTGATGTACATGAGCTCTTCTCTCGCGAAGGAGCTTGGGTACCATCGCAAAAAAAGGTTAAAGCAGTTAAAGCACAAAGCAAAACAAAACAACGCGCACCAACACAACGAGGCAGCCGTCCGTGGCGCCATCTTGGATAGAAGATCCAGTTTTTAGGATCACTGTTTTGATGCATCGCCCAATGTCTACCAAGCGTTAGCTAGGAGACAGCAATTTAGACATTATCATGCAGGATATTTTGTTAAATTTGGGTATTTGGTCTCTCCTTGACTGTGACGGACTCGCCGGTCCATCACAGTCAAGGAGAGACCAGGCCAAAAGACTTTTGCTTTAAGAGAGCTGGGATCAGCTCCAGCAGATTCCCGTGACCCTGCCTTGGACTAAACGCCTGTGGATAATGGATGAATAGATGGATGGATGGATGGATGGATGGATGGATGGATGGATGGATTCTCCTTGAGGCCCTGAGGCATAAGGCCCTTATAATGATGGTCCCTCCACCACATTTCATCAGAAGATATTTTGATGTTTGCGTTACCCTTTTTCCACCTTTACAATTTTTTTACCAGACAATTCAAATTTTAATTTCATTAGTCAATTAAACATTTTCCCAGTAAAGTTACAGAGTTCTATTAGGAAAACTTAAGGCACGCAGAAATACGTTAACCTGGTGAGTAGTCTCGCACACTGAAAAACTAAAATATTTTTAATAGATGAATTTTGATGAAATATACAGAATATATATTAGAAAATATATAGATTGAACAGTTACCAGAGGACCACACATGTGCATGTGCATATCTTGAGACACTCTTTGCATTTACACGGGATGTTTAATTCCTCTTTAATTCAGAATTAAAGTTAAATCCGAATAAAAGTTACCATGTAAACACCTAATTCCATATGAAAATGTCCATTCCGAATTAAACTTAATTCCGAAGTAAGTGGCTGGTTTATTCTGATTTTAATTCTAAATTAAATAATTCTGCGGTCATGTATACACTCATTCCTGTTTAAATTAATTCCCGTCTTTCTGCACATGCTAGTTCTCTTACCCGTCTGTCGCGATGACGCTTATATTCCGCGCTGGGCTTGTTTCCGAAACAAAGTTTCAAGATGGCAGCACGCAGTAAACGGTGCTCAAGAGCAGAGACGATTTATTTAATAAATAGCTTGGAGGAACTGGAAATAATTAAAAGAACAGATGGCAGGAAACATAAAAATTGTGAGCTTTTCAAAGTTGTAGCGGCCAGGTTAAATGAAGGAGGTTTCACAGATAGAGACGCCACCCAGGTCAAAAATAAGTGGAATGTTGTTGCTAACCGAGTTGTTGCTAAGTTTGTTTTCTTCCAGTAGATGTAAAGACGTCCGCCCCCCCCCCATCCAATCAGAACCCTTCCCAACCCCCAGACCTTAAGCAGAATTGGATAAAGCCGAACAAACGTGTTTTCCATGTAAACCTCAATTCGGAATTACTATTTCCATGTAAACTCGAAGGAAAATAGTTTAATTCGGAATTATTTAATTCGGAATTATTAATTCTGAATTAAAAAACATCATGTAACTGTGGCCTATGTGTAGTTTTGTAACCATTATCAGCATAAACACAACACACATATCCTCACACACAAACAAACCATAGTACATGCTCTTTCATTTTGAACCCAAGATTCCATTTAATGTTGGAAAAAGCTTTAGGTTAGGGCACTAAAACACTGGCTTCTTTATTGTATGTGTGCATGTTTGTTTATGTGTGCCAGTTTGGATGCCAGTGTGAGAGTAGTAGGTTTTTGTAGGTTTTGCCCTCAAGTCTAATTGACTTTTCAAGGAGCTCCTATCTTTTAAATGAATGGTGGTCTACGGGTGTGTATGTGTGTGTTTGTGTTTCTGTATGAGGTTTTAGAGGTGACCATTGTAGTTACATTAGTGCTACGCCCCCGGCTCGAGAGGGAAAGGAGACGCAACATAAACCAGATGTAATTGGTAAAAAAAAAAATGAAAGAAAGTTATTTAGTAAATGCAGAGAAAATTATAAAAGTATAATCGGTACAACAAAAAACAGGCCTAAGACCGCAACATTTAGTGTTTAGTGTCTTTTACCTTAAAAACATGCTCATTATTGTACCCATACATTTGCCATTTGCCTATCTTTATTTGTACAACACTTTTCATATAATCTGTGCAGCACAAAGTGCTTTACTGGTGTAAAATAAAAGCAACAGAAATAGTATATATATTTTTTTTTTTTAAAAAGTCTTGTACAGAAGGCAGAAAAACTTTCACAGATGATTTATAAACTTAAAAAAAAATACACATTTATAAACTTTACATGTTTTGTTGGTGTCTTTGAAGTGATTTGGAAAATTAAAAGTATGTTTCTGTGTATGGACCATTTGAGTGACATGCTGCATTTATTTTAACTCCGGTCAACAAACCTCTTATTGCAGTTTCCAATTTCACTCTCCATAGTGCTCCATTAACAGAGGATAAAACCATAGTACTGGTCAAAAAAAAAAAAAAAAAAAAAAACATTTTCCCTACCTGTATAATTTCATTTTTCAAACAACAGAAGCAGCTGAGCACAGCATGAGTGCTTGTTGCTATAAAATGAAATGTCACACTGGGGCATCAAAGAGGTTTTAGACAAGTGGGCCACCTAGAAAACTTCAGGAGAGATGAGGAAGCTGAGGGGAAACGCTGTAAGAGATGTGACAGAGTCACCACACAGGTACAAGAAGTCATTAAAATAGCAATCTTGTTCTGTGTCAAAGGATGTGAACACACACAGTTATTGAACGGTAGAATGAGGAGATGTGAATGCATGCATGAAAAAAGCAAACTTACATGCACTATTGCAAAGTGCATGTGATTAAACTTTTTGAATTTGGTCATAAGAGTCAAGAGACTATGCCCATTTCTATGGAGCCCCGTTTGGGTCATAATTCAATGAATAAATGAGTCTATTATTATGAAATACAGGCATTTATTATTATGAAATAGTTCCCATTATTATGATTAATGATTTAGTTTTTTATAAGAATGAGCTTTTACATAATAATGGATTTGTTTTTCATAAGAATGATTTGTGTGTCAATTACAGCAGAGAGGGCGGAGCCATTTATGTGATTGGCTGCTCTTTCATTCAGGCATAAGCAACAGAACAGTGAATATCGATAGTGGGCGAGAGGTGCGATGTATATACTCCAGGCCAGTAGGTGGCAGAATGCACCTCAGTTTACGGTTAAAAGTTGACATCGACTAAGAAACGTCAAGGTTTCCCGTAGCTCAGTCCAAGCTAGCTAGCTACAATCGGACGAGGAACGCACCTTGATGACGCCACGGCCCGCTGCTAACGGGACCTCACGGCCAAAACTAGTCGATGTCAGAGTGTAGAATGGAGAAGGATCAGCCAATGAGCGTGCAGGTCAACCACTGGTCCCGCCCACTGGCAAAATGTCATTATTATGTAAAAACTCATTCTTATGAAAAAGGAAGCAATTATGTAAAAACTCGTTCTTAGATTTAAAAAAAAAAAAAAAAAAGCCATTCAGAAATGTATTATATATATATATTATATTATAATATATATAATATATTTCATAATAATTAAATTTTTTTCATAATAATGGATACGTATTTCATAATAATAAATGCCTGTATTTCATAATAATAGACTCATTTATTCATTGAATTATGATCCAAACGGGGCTCCATACATTTCATCCATAGGCTTATACTCATGTGCTACAGCATAAAGGTTATAAACACAATCTCAACCTTCAGCTCTGTGAAGTGAATTAGTCATAATCACAGAAAACTGAAGTGAGTTGAACTCACTGTTGCAAAAGAAAGGGCAAAAAAAGGGGGAACAAAGGGGGAAAAATAGAAAAAAAAAGGATCTTATTACTCCAACTGAGAGAGGTAAGTGAGAAAGTAGGAAGAAAAGACAATGTTTGGGAGGTAAAAAATAAAAAAAATTGAACAATGGCCAAAAGTGAGTGAAAGGTATGAAGAAGAGGAAGGTGCTAAATTTACATAAAGACCCTGTCTTCACAACCCAGGGTCATTTTGACACCCGACAAGGTGTAGAGAAAGGAGTCATTTGAACGTCCTTAAGGGAGGAACAGAATTAATGTGATGTTAATGTCATGGTTTGCAGCAGAATGAGGGAGCAGGAGTTTGAAATGAAAAGGTAGTGACGGGTCCAGCAACACCGATGCGTCCAGCTCAGAGAGCAACACCCGGGTCGATGCATGTCGGTGCGCATTTCGCCTTAAGAAAGTCACATGACCGATACAGGTACTGTATCGAACTGACAGTGACGTGCCAAACTGTGTTTATCTGTCGACGGGATGCATCTGCCAAGAGAGTCTCCAATCTTTGGTCACATGTCATCAGAATCAGCAATAATAAGCTAAAAGAAAGGTTTCCAGCGTATGGCACAATTTCGATCTCATATCGGAAAATAAGGTATTTGTTTTAATTACCATGTTTCGTCCAATTCCCCTCAAAGTTCCCACTTGATCTATCTGAATACAAATTCATTCCAAAGTGACTCTTAGTTTGCTATTCATATTGTTTTCTGCAGGTTAAATGTTGAATTTGCTCGACAGAGCTGTCGTATATAAATAAGTCCACCTCAGTGCTGAGACATTACAGGTCCAGATACACCAGGATGAACTCAGGTACACAGCCATTCTACAACTTATTCACAGTTGCTTTATTGATAATTAACTCCTCTGAATTTATTCTTTACTTATTTTTTTAACCATTAAGCTTCCAGGAAGCAGATGCTGGATGAAGCTCTGCTGAATTTCCTCCTGAAGGACTGCAGCCCCTCAGCATTGTGGAGACTGAAGGGTTCAGGGAACTTCAGGTCCCAGGATCCTTTGAGAGACTGGAACAACCAAATACATTGTAAAAACGTATTTTTTTTAATAAAAATTTGTAAAAGAAAAAAAAAAAAAATTCAGTCCACAAGTATCTTCATTCACAAACACGGTCACTTCGATTTTCAAGTTATGATACATGTATCTGTATCTAAAGATATCAAAGATACTTTAAATTTAAATTTAGATATGCAATGATGCAATGACTTATATTTTATTATTGCGTACCGGGTCATCGTGGTGTCAGTTGAGTCTGGCGACTCGGTTGACCTTCTGACCTTCTGACCTTCTGACCTTCTGCTTCTCATCGCTGATTTAAAGCACCAGCTGTGTAATTTTTTTTTTCTCTTTGACTTATTGCCGCATCAAAGACCAGTCCATGAGATTGGTGAAATTGCTTTATCAATAAAAAGTCAAAATGTGTCTCTACTTCTGAATTTAACATTTCTATTTTGATACTTTCACACATGTGCTCCATAGAATTTTGGTTCGGTGAAATTATCTTTCCCACTCCACACTGATTTAGCCCATCCATTATCTTTTCTCTGAGCTTTTTTTTTTAAATTTTATTTTATTAAATATACAGTCTTATCTTGTTGGCGTACGTCTTTAAGGATTAATTATAAAGTCAACTCTTTGGTATCAAAATTCAGCTCAGTTCCAGAATATGAGTCTGGACCTACCAAGAATCAAAAGACTTCTTCAAAAGTGGTGTTCATTCTTCAAACAAGGTATGGAGAAGTATTTTAGAGTGAATTTGCTCCCTTAAGGAAATTCTAAATCAAGTCAAGACTGTTATTCTGGTCATAATGGCCGAATCTGCACTGGACAAGTCCCTGCAAGGCAAGTTCTGTTTGTATCTTAAATAGCCCCCTGACCCCAATCTGAACTTAGATCATCATTTGTGGGGGAGGTGAAGGCTACTGCATTTTTAAGCCTTTGTTTTTCATGAAATATTCAGTCTCCCTCACATTGGTTTACTTACCCTGCAAGTGAGATTTAATATGGCTCTCACATTTTAAATTTAAAAAGGGTGGTTAATATAGTGTTTTTTTTTCACCCAACATAACACCAAAATAGTTGTGGCAACAGTTTCTCAAAATGTTATACAGCATATGCAGAAGGCAAATGATTACACACACTGAAGAACTGAGAGGGTTTTCCACTCGCAGGAACATTTGTAGTGTACAACTGATAACGGAGACTCAGCACAAGAATCTGATGAATAGAAAAATGTTATAATTGATTGCAGACTGAATTAGAACTGAAATAACCTTAAGCTTGCTGGTGACAATCTTCCAGGAACAAATCACATAAACAATCAAAATTTAATTTAATCCTTAATTTTTCAAACTGACAGTCAGATTCAGCACATCAGAATCCAAAAACCACAATCAAGAGTCAATAATGATGTAACACAGTCCTTCTCAAACAGTGGGGCGCGACCCCTTAGGGGGGCGTGGTGCGATGCCGGGGGGGGGGCGCGTGTGACCCCGGGGAACAAGCCTGTTTTTTGTTTTTTTTGCCGTATTGGAATAAAGTGTAATTGCACATGAAGTCCAGTAGGGGGCAGTGGCGCTCTCATTATCACAGTGTGCGCAGGGAGTATTAGCAGTGTTGTGTCCGTTTTTTGTGCACGGACATGCGCACACACAGCACAGAGCAGGAGATAAGACGTGAACAAACCCTCAAGAGACACCATGGAAAAATATTTAACAGGGATGAAGAGAAAGAAGGAGGGAAATGGAGATAATGAGACAAACGAAAGTCTCCAGAAAGTTAAGACGAGGAAATATGACGATGCTGATGTAGCGCTTAGCTTCAACGTGACAACGGTGGAATTGATGCACTTTAAATCTTTACAGACTAAAAAACTATTTTAATAAAGTTATTAGTTATCAGTTATATATATTTATGTTATATATTTCTTTCTTTTTTGTTTCTCTTAATTTTAATAAGGGTGCAGTATTATGCAGAGGTGTACTTATAAGAATTTTATAGACAAATTATACTATTTATAGTCAGGGTGGATGGTGGTGGTGGTGGTGGTGGGGGGGGGGTAGCACCACCGTCTCAATATGATGCAGCTGAGACCAGATCACAAACTCACAAGAGCCAATGCACAACTATTTCTTTATCACAGCATACTTGGCTTTGAATATTATATATGTTGTTATTTTAAAAACTGCCTCTTATGAAAAATGAAGAGCGGACGAGCTAATTTTCATATTAGAGACTAATTTGAATATTATTAATCCCAGAATAACAAACAAGTACAAAAGGATATTACTTATATTCTAATGCATCTTCAGAGTTATTATCATTTTAAAGAAGTGAGGAATTATTTTGATGACAGCAACACAGATGATTAATTTTAATGAACAAACATTAACCAAGGTTTCATAAATGGCCAGAAACACTTCCAAAAAGTGAATCTGTTTAAAGGCTTGTAAACTTGTTGAATAATTAGAGCCCTATGGAATCCGCGATCACGGAATCGCGGACGGAATCACGGAATTGGAGATTAAAAACGGAATTCACTTTAAATGCACAATATAAAAGAACTGAACGGCAATTTGCGTATAAGTTTTCTCTTTTTTTTTTTCTCCCGGACTAAAAGGAACTTTTCTTTCGAGAAAATGTTCCAAGAGGGTTCACGAAAAGGTGGGGACATTCTAGCTTCTCTGCCCCCGCTCTCCTCATCATAGAAAAAAAAACACGTCGAAGCGGCACCCGAGAAACCGGCGAAGAAGCAAAGGAACTAGCGGTTTACTCTCAGGTACAGGGCAGAGCAGTTTATCCGAGATTATTATGTGTCTGGCAATTTTAAATTCTGCAAGTTTTGCCAGCACGCGATTGAATGGACACAAAAATATACGCGCAAGGATCAGTTCCATCCATCCATTAGTTCCCGCTTGGTCCGTAGTCGGCTCGCGGGGTTAGCAGCTTCAGCAGAGGGGCTCAGACCTCCCTCCCCCCGGCCGCTTCCACCAGACCAGCTGAGAGATATCATCTCTCCAGCGGGTCCTGGTCTGCCCCGTGGTCTTCCAACGAGGATCAATGAATAAGTGAAAAGCACAAACGTAAAAAGGTGAGAGTCACTCAACGAGCTAAACACAAAGAGGCTGATAATTATTTATTTAATCGGCTGTCTGTAATAGATGGAACACCTAAAGAAAAAAAAAAACACCCAGGCACACACTCACACACACAATCAGTGTTCAGTGTTCACTGCTTTGGATTTCATAGCATCTACATCAGCTGTAGTAAATATAGTTTTTTCTGTTATCGGACACAGTTTGTCATGACATACCTGAAAAATATCATGTACGTTATGACAAACTGTCTGATAACAGAATAAATCAAACAAACTAAAATGATTAGTGTACTGCTGTTGCAATTTTTCTTTTTTGCACTAAATTGATTTTACCTATTTGAATTATTTTTTCTTATTTATTACATAGAAAAACTAGATTTTTTTTTGTAAAAAAAAAAAAAAACCAATGTTTTGTTGAACACAATATGTTTAAAAGTATAAAAACATTAAAGTTTACAGTTATAATTGCATAAATTGTCTATATTTCATTACTTTATATACTGTTTTGGGGTTAAATTTGCATAAAATGCTTAAAATGCTTAAAACGGAATTCTTAAAAATTTTAAAAACCGAAAAAAAACACCGAAAATGAAAAAAATTAAAACGGAATTTGAGAAAAAATAAAACGGATTTCATAGGGCCCTAAATAATTTTTACTCGTGATCATCATTAAAGAAAATGCCTGTTAAATCTTTGGCCACAATGAACTGAGTGGAGTTTGTGGTCAAAGAACACATGGCCAAGTTGTTTCCTTACTTTATCTCACTTAGTGAAACTGTCTCACTGGAGGTAAACTAATTCATCTGGATTGTATTATATGCTAGCACACACACACAGGCACACACACACATACACACACACACAGGCACACACACTCATGCACAAACACACACACAGCTCCAGAATAAGATTAATTGGCTGCATATAAATTTACGAAGTAGACAATACGTCTTTGGGTCACAATATTCTGGCATGATGCTCTCTCTCTCTCTCTCTCTCTCTCTCTCTCTCTCTCTCTCTCTCTCTCTCTCTCTCAGACCACACACACACACCTCTGCAGTGATAGCAGATTCCCCAATTCCTGCATTTACACACACATATATAACCTTAATAATTTGTCTACTGCCAAATTCATACTTGAACTTCATGAAGTGTTTGTGTCTTGAGAAATTTCTTTCAAGCAGCTTCCAAACCTGGCAACGTCCCTCATGTTAGCGTCTCTAAATCCTGTTATGCCTTTATACAGCTGTACTCTTCTCTTTGAAGAATAATTGGCTCTCAAACCTAATTCTATTGTGAACCAGACATATGGTTTATATTAATATAAAGTTGTATGTCTATGGAAATTTTCTGAAAGAAAGGGAGGGATAACATTTCCATTTGGGGATTAAAAAAATAGTTAAAAAATCAGTACCTTAAAGACAGTCTTAAAGAGTTTCCTGTTTCTGATCTGGTTTGTGACATAAACCTGTTGTTAAAGCTTTTTTCTCTATTGTTGTTTACGATCAGCCTAAAGCACTGACAAACATCAAATGCAGGTTATTTAGACAAAACTTATTTCTTCTGAAGCAATGGCACAAAAATTACATGAGGTTCAAAAAGTAAAACTGCAATGTTAGCCATATATAAGCAGTATAGACAATATTAGCCATGTTAGCAACAGGAGTTTAGGGGAGAGGTTGTCTGTTTACTGGTGAGCTAATTTGCAGTAAACTTTTTTAGACATATTATAATAGTAATAATAATACATTTTATTTAAAAGCGCCTTTCAGGACACCCAAGGTCGCTGTACAGAATAAAAATAACAATATTCTTAGATGGATTGACCATGGGCCCCATTACACATGCATATTTTTGACATTAGAAATCATAATGGCTATGCTGAGCAAACCTTTTTCCTTGCTCCTGACAATTTTCAGGACTGTGTCAAAAGTTTCCCTTCTCCAGTTTTTAAAGAAGAGAAAATACTCATCAAAAATTCAGGTATGCAATAGAATATCCCCAGGCTATGAGCAGAGAGCTATTTTTGTTCCTCTGCCTTTTTCTGTGGTCTGAACATGAGATGAAACTGTTTTTGGTTCACTTTCATATATGCAAAACTAAAAACTGACTTTTGCCTAAAAAAAAAAAAAAAAAAAAATAAATATATATATATATATATATATATATATATATATATATATATATATATATATATATATATATATATATATATGTATACAGTCATGGAAAAAATTATTATACCACCCTTGTTTTCTTCAGTTTCTTGTTAATTTTAATGCCTGGTACAACTAAAGGTACATTTGTTTGGACAAACATAACAATAACCACAAAGATTGCTCATAAGAGTTTTATTTAAGAGCTGATATCTTACCATTTTCCATGGTTTTCTTGATTATAACCTAAATCACTTAAGTTTTTACATCAATAGCTATGGCGTTGTACTGCCAAAAACACTGCTTTTATGCATTCAGTGTTTTCTTTTCTGTCTGTTTTAGTCACATGATGACTTTTAGTGGTACCAGGTATTAAAATGAACAAGAAAGTGAAGAAAAAATGGTGGTCTAATATTTTTTTCCATGACTGTATGTGTGTGTGTATGTATATATATATATATATATATATATATATGTTAGTCACAGCAAGAAGGTTCCTGGTTCGAACCTCAGCAGGGGTCTTTCTGTGTGGAGTTTGCATGTTTTCCCCGGGCTTATGTGGGTTTTCCCCGGATACTCCGGTTTCCTCCTACAGTCCAAAGACATGCATGTCAGGTTAATTTGTAGCTCTAAATTCCCGTAGGGGTAGTTGTGAGTTTGCATGGTTGTTCATCTACATGTGGCCCTGTGATGGACTGGCAACCTGACCAGGGTGGACCCCTGCCTTTTATCCATAGAGAGGTGGGATGAACTCCAGCAGATCATCTTGACCCAGTACAGGACTGGTACGGATGTTAAGAAGCATTTATGGTAAAATTCAAACTATTAATTGTATTGAGAAAACTGCACCCAGAGATGGTCTCTATTTATTCACGGTTTGTGAACACACTCTGTTTGTGGTGAGACATTTGTCATTAGATTTTAATGTTATTAGAACTTTAATAAAACAACAGAAGTAGGCTGCCTAAGACTTATTTTACAGTGCTGTATATTGTTACATCGGTACGTTTACTTAAATAAAGGCTATGAATGCTTTTCCTACAACTAGTGTGGCAGTTGTTACACTCAAGTTTATTGGTTTCTTAATGTGCTTTTCCTTGAGCAAATCAATCAAGCAATGAGCATAAAACAATATGAAGCAATTCAGTTCACAAATGTTTCATCGATCCTCGAGGGAAATTAAACTGTTGCAGTAACTGTCATGATTTAAGTCTCTTCAGTGATTCATTATAGATGATTGTTGTGGGCAGGAAGGATCTCCTTTAGTGGTCTGTGTTGCAGCAGATCTGAAGACACTGCACAGAGTTGTCCATGATGTTCTTCATTTTATGAAGAATCAGCTCCAGAGGCTCCAGAACAGAGCCAGCTTTCTTTATCAGTTTGTCTTGTTTCTTTAAGTTTGTCTTTAAGATGGCTGCAGATGAGATTTCACTCTCCATAACAGACTTATAGAAGGTATGCAACAACCTGCTGCAAACATTGAAGGACCTAAATAAAGTCTGCTCTGTCCCTTCTCATAAACAGCATTAGTTTTGCATCTTAGTCCAGTCTGTCGTCCAGGTGAACACTGAGATATTTTTACTTACCCACACCACTCCGTAAAGTGGTCCAGCAGTTACTCAGTCTCCTGTCCGTCACTGATACACCTCACAACTGCAGAGTCATCTGAGTATTCTTACAGATGACATGACTCTGACTTGTACTGATAGTCTGAGATGTAAAGAGTGAAGAGGTATGACTTTCCTGATGTGGTTGGAGACAACGATGGAGCAGCAGCTAGATCCATGACTGAGGTGGAAGATGAGATAGCTGAGATGTTACAGATGTCTGTTTGGCTCGGTTCTCCAGCTTTCCTGTCTCCCTTCCTGAAGGGTTTTTTCTAGTTGAGGAGCTGTGTTTATTAGGTCACTGTTGATCCAGGGTTTAGTATTATGGATGCACCTCACTGTTCTGGTGGAGATGGTGTTGTCTACACAGAAGTTAATATTGTCAGTCACACACTCAGTCATAGTGTTGATATCATCTCCATCATCCCAAAGCCTCAAAACACCCTCGCAGAGTCTCTTCAGCTTCCTGTGACCACCCCCTCACAGTCCTTTAGGTCACAGTTGCCTCTGGATGATGGGTTTATAGGCTGAGCAGAGATAGACCAGATTGTGGTCTGCCTTTACCACAGCAGGTTGTCCAGTGGAGCTGAATGCATCTCTAATGTTTGTTAAGACGAGCTACTCTAGTCTTAGCTACTACAACTATGGCTATAACTATTAGCCCCTACACACTATAGTTTAGACTAACTGTAGGCTTTACTGAACAAAAATGTTTTCAATTATGTTTTAAAGATGGAGGTGGTATCAGCCTCCTGAATCCAAACTGGTAGCTGGTTCCATAATAAAGGTGCCTGGTAGCAGAAGGCCCGTCCTCCAAACCTACTTTTAGATATTCTAGGAACGACGAGTAATCCTGCACTCTGAGGGCCTGATTTACTAAAGGTTTGCGTGCATAAAAACATGTGCAAACTTGACATCACCCGCAAACCAATGCGCAAGCTGATTTACTAACAGCGTGCAAAGAGGACTGCGCCTCTCAAATCAGCAAAATAGCACACGCTGTTCATTTAGTACTTTTGCCCTGATGAATAAACAATATGGGGCGTACCCGCCAGAAAGCGCTAAATACTGGGAGGGGAAAATGCAAATAGGTTCATTTACCACACGCAATGAGATTTACCAACCCTGAAAGTAATTGCGGGGATTGTGATTGCGTCTGTATTTAGTACGTTCGAAAGGAAGGTGCTAATCTGTCCAGCATTACGCACCGATGGCTGCTGTTATTGTGGCAAGGAGGCGACATCGCCAAAATCAAAGAATACGCAGAGAGAGAGTCTTTCGGACTCGTGTAAATTTGTTTGCACATGCAAAAGGAGAAATATTTTATTTGAATGTTAAATCGAGTATTATTAAGCAAAAGGTTGCCACAGGAGGCACCAGGGTTTCCGTTGTCTGGTAATTGCTGGACTTTGTCTGGTAAAATATGCGGAAGTCCGGGATTTTATAATCTCTCCGGTCAAAATGTCCGGTGAAAATACTCCTCCCAAGCACAATTTCAGTTGTAATAAAATGGGTTATTTCCACATCATTTTATGAAAAACGCCTCGGGATTCTCCCAGAGGAGCTGGTGGAAGCGGCCGAGGGATCTGGACCTCTGAAGCTGCTGCCCCAGCGACCCGACTTCGGATAAGCGGAAGCTAATGGATGGATGGATGGATGGATGGATGGATGGATTTTATGAAAAAACATATACTTTTTTTACGAATGAGTAGTGTGTGAGGACGAGTCGGCTCCAGCCACAGCTCCACTCATTGATGCCACAGGTGCGCGCAGAGACGCATCTCCGTAATGACAGCGCTCCGCGGTTATGGAGGCTTGAACTTCTCAACGGCCACTTATAACCACCCGTCTTGTTTGCCGAAGTTTTATTAAAGGCCACTTTTTCTTTAGTTCCTCGCCTTATATCTTGCCACCTTCTTTTAACCTCATCTGCCGTTCTTTTTGTCTTACCAACTGCATTTATTCTATCGCACATTTTCTCCCATATTGCGTTTCTTTTGGTAATGTTTAAATTTCTTTGCTTTAGTTCATGAATGTGTTTATTTTGCCTCTTCCACTAATATCTCTAACTCCAACTCGTCAAATTTCATTTTGCGCTTGCGTCTATCCTGCTTTCCATCCAGACTCTCCATGGCGCAAACCGTAAGACACGCAACACCTCATTTAAATACTGTGGTTTGCACCTGTTATCAATTGCGCGAGCATTCTTAGTTGATCACCCGCAAAACACACAACAACAGCACGCGCAAACTTTTTCAGTGCACACGCAATTTAGTACTCTTTATTTAGGATCTTAGTAAATCAGGCCCTGAGAGCGGAGAGCTCTATTAGGCACATAGCATGCTATTAAGTCTTGTAAATAGCGGGTCAGGGTTAGGGCTAGGCCATTATGAGCCTTATAAGCGAGAAGCAGAATTTAAAACTCAATTCGAAATTTCCCGGGAAGCCAATGGAGGGAGGCTAACACGGGAGAGATGTGATCTTGCTTACGGATTCCTGTCAGCACCCTCGCTGCTGCGTTCTGGATCGGTTGGCTATTCAGGCTATTCAGCTAGCTTTTCAGACATCCTGCTAACAACGCATTACGTAATCCAGTCTAGAACTGACAAACGCGTGGATTGATTTTTCGGCATCACCCTGGGAGAGGATGCTCCTAATCTTGGCAATATTTCGGAGATGAAAAAAGGCTGTGTTACAAACCTGATTAATATGCTGCTTAAATGACATATCCTGATCAAAAATGACTCCAAGGTTTTTCACAACTGTGCTGGAGGCCAGCGTAAATCCAGTCAATCCATTCCTCAGGTGTTTGGGACCAAAGACAAAAACCTCTGTTTTATCCGAGTTTAGAAGCAAAAAGTTAGAGGACATCCAGGACTTAATGTCATTAAGACACCCTTGAAGTTTAGCCAAAGGTTTTGCTTCCTCTGGTTTCATAGACAAGTACAGCTGCGTAGCAATGAATGTTTATGGATAATTTTTCCCAAGGGCAACATGTAAAAGGATTTGTCCCAGAACTGAACCCTGTGGGACGCCATAGCAGACCCTAGTCAGTGCAGAAGAAACGTTATTAACATGGACGAACTGGAACCTGTCAGATAGGTATGACTTAAACCAGCCTAATGCTGTCCCTTTAATTCCAACAGTGTGCTCTAATCTATGCAGCAAAAGGCCGTGATCAACAGTATCAAAAGCAGCACTGAGGTCCAGCAGAACCAGGACAGAAACTAATCCATTGTCTGAGGCCATGAGGAGGTCATTAGAGACTCTAATCAGCGCAGTTTCTGTGCTATGATGAGTTCTAAACCCTGACTGAAAGACCTCAAATAGATCATTTCTATGCAGTTGGTCTACTAACTGGCTAGCAACTATTTTTTCCAGAATTTTAGAGATAAATGGAAGGTTGGATATTGGTCTATAGTTTGCCAAGATGTCTGGATCAAGAGATGGTTTCTTGAGCAAAGGTTTAATGACTACAACTTTAAAAACCTGTGGTAAATATCCTAATTGTAGAGATAGGTTAATCTGATCCAAAATTGATATACCAATAGAGGACATAACATCTTTGAGCAGCCGAGTTGGGATGGGATCCAACAGGCATGTAGATGGTTTAGCTTTACTGATAGTTGAGGTCAACTCAGAGAGGCCCACAGGAGAAAAACAGTCCAAAAAAAAAGATCATACACTCTGATATTTCATTTGATCACCTTTAGCTTTGATTACGACACGCATTTACTGTGGCATCGTTTCAATAAGTTTCTGCAATGTCACAAGATTTATTTGCGTCCAGTGTTGCATTCATTTTTCACCAAGATCTTGTATTGATGATGGTAGAGTTTGACCGCTGCACAAAGCCTTCTCCAGCACATCCCAGAGATTCTCAATGGGGTTCAGGTCTGGACTCTGTGGTGGCCAATCCATGTGTGAAAGTGATGTATCATGCTTACTAAACCACTTTTTCACAATTTGAGCCCAATAAATCTTGGCATCGTCATCTTGGAATATGCCCGTCCCATCAGGGAAGAACAGATCCATAGATGTAATAACCTGGTCGTTCAGTATATTCAGGTAGTCAGCTGACCTCAGTCTTTGAGCTCATACTGTAGCTGAACCTGGACCTGACCAACTGCAGCAACCCCAGATCAGAACACTGCCCCCACAGGCTGGTACAGTAGGCACTAGGCATGATGGGAGCATCACTTCATCTGCCTCTCTTCTTACCCTGATGCTCCCATCACTCTGGAACAGGGATCAATCTGGACTCATCAGCCCACATGACCTTCTTCCCATTGATCCAGAGTCCAATCTTTATGCTCCCTAGCAAACTGAAGATTTTTTCCAGTTAGCCTCAGTGAATAATGTTTTTTCTTAAGGCTACACAGCTGTTCAGTCCCAATCCCTGGAGTTCCCTTAGCATTGTGTATGAGGAAATGTTCTTACTTTCACTATTAAACAGCCCTGAGTTCTACTGTTGTTTTTCTTCGATTTGATCTCACCAAACGTTTAAGTGATCGCCGATCATGATCATTGAGGATTTTTTTTCGGCCACATTTCCTCCTTGAAGACGATGGGTCCCCACTATCCTTCCAGTTTTTAATAATGCGTTGGACAGTTCTTAACCCAGTTTTGGTAGTTTCTGCAATCTCCTTAGATGTTTTCTCTGCTTGATGCCAATGATTTGACTCTTCTCAAACAGACCAACATTTTTTCTACGACCACAGGATGTGTCTTTGACATGGTTGTTTAGGAAATGAGAAACAACTCATTGCACCAGTTGGAGTTAAATAACTTGTTGCCAGTTGAAAGATAATTACCCATACAGTAATTATCCAATAGGAGGCTCACGCCTATTTGCTTAGTTGAATCCAGGTGGCGACTTTCTTTTTGGCTTATTGTTATTTTCAAAGTCCATTTTCAACTTTAACTGTCTTTTTGTACCAATCTGCAAAAGGTTCATTTTTTAACTTTTTGCACAATGACACAAAAACTGACCCGTCTTTCACTAAGTCTCATTTGAATCTCTGACCAAGGAGTGTCAGATTGAACTGTACAATAAAGAACGCTAACTTTGAACAACTATCAGCAAGAATGCGTGAATTGACAAAAAATAACTAGTATATAAAATAGCTGCTTGAAGTATTTACAATTTCAACTGAAAGAGGAAAAAAAAAAGTTTCAAATAAGAAGCTTTCCAAAGCCAAGAGTGAGATCCTGCAGTGTGTGTAGTCGCTGGTTGTAGCAGCCAACAGTGTTGATGACGTTCTGTATATTTTCTGCAGCCAACTTTTGCTGGGAAAACAAACACAAGGATGCTTGTGGATGTGTGTGCGTCTGCATGCGTTTATGTGCACGACAAAGCCTTACAAAGGATTCTTTGACTGTTTATAAGTGGTGAGAGTGTATACGTATGAGTGTGCTCGTGTGATTGCCTGGATGTTGAACATGCATGGAGCCCACTCACTCAGTTGTACATCTAACACCCACACACACCTACACACACACACACACACACACACAAACACTTGTAAATCAACACACTCTTGCCAATGAATGTAACTTGCAATGCACAGAGACAACGGTACAGGCAGATAAGTGTATTTTAAGTACCAATGAGTGGAAGATTTCTTTGAAGTGTGTGTGTGTTTTTGCGTGTGTGTGTGTGAGTTTGTATTTGGTGTGAAATACTGTGCTTGGCCTGCAGGCTGGAAGATTTTAGCAAAAGCCCTGGAACCAAACCGTTCACATGCTGAGAGCGAGAAGACGTCTGCGAACACAAACCCACACAAATGTACGTGCAGTACACAAACGTGAACATCTAACAGTGAAGGGAAGAAAAAAAAACTTTTTTTTAACCTTTTTACTATAAGAGGTAAAATCAGTGTTCATTGGCTTTCTTTTTCTTACTTTTATCTTAACCTAAGATATAGCTCTAGAATTCTGTAATAATAATATAATTAGACTTATGAAATCATTTATGCCTCAAATGTAACATGAGCGCAACAACTGTAAGAACTTGTGTGTGGAGCCCCGTTTGGGTCATAATTCAATGAATAAATGAGTCTTTTATTATGAAATACAGGCGTTTATTATTATGAAATACATATCCATTATTATGAAATATTTCCCATTATTCCTGTTACACTGATCCTTCTCCATTCTACGCTCTGACATCGACTAGTTTTGGCCATGAGGTCCCGTTAGCAGCGGGCCGTGGCGTCATCAAGGTGCGCTCCTAGTCCGATTGTAGCTATGGCAGCTTGGACTGAGCTACGGGAAACCTTGACGTTTCTTAGTCGATGTCAACTTTTAACCGTAAACTGAGGTGCATTCTGCCACCTACTGGCCTGGAGTATATACATTGCACCTCTCGCCCACTATCGATATTCACTGTTCTGTTGCTTATGCCTGAATGAAAGAGCAGCCTATCACATAAATGGCTCCGCCCTCTCTGCTGTGATTGACACACAAATAATTCTTATTAAAAACAAAGCCATTATTACGTAAAAGCTCATTCTTGTGAAAATCGAAACCATTATCATAATAATGGGAAATATTTCATAATAATAAACGCCTGTATTTCATAATAATAGACTCATTTATTCATTGAATTATGACCCAAACGGGGCTCCATAGTTGTGAAGGTATGGTGGAAATTTTCAATGGAAAAATGGACACATCTATTCTTTACTGATTCTAGGACCAGTGTTGATCCACTTACATTTTAAATATGTCTGTTTGGTCCAGACAATGGCCATATGTTCAGAAAACTTTATTGATCTCAGTAAGGACTGATGTATGGCGATTGGGCAACAGCAACAAAAAGATTCTCAGTTTGATGTACTCATCAATGGATCAACGCATCAATGGAGGGGTCCAAGTGAATAATTTTGAAATGTGGTGTTGGCGGTAACCCTTTAATGCAGCCATTCCCAAACTTCGGAATACCAAGGCTCAATCTCTGAAATGTGAAAAATCTTTGCAGCATACCGAAACCTCTGATCTCAACTGTGATCAACATACAGGACAAGGAACCACGTTCCGATATTAATGTAAGGGGTCAACAAATAAGGTGACACTTGTCATATTAAGTTAAGATGACAGTAGAATAACACTTAACTGGGTTGTTTTATTACTTCTTATTGTTTTTTTATCATGCCATAAACATTTTACAGTAATTAAAAACATATTTAAAAGATTGAGAATTTAAAACATTTGTTTAATTTTAATGACCTCTCACGGCCCACCTTCAGTACCGTGACGGACCACTAGGGGGCCGCGGCCCACACTTTGGGAATCACTGCTTTAATGTAATGGTTGTGAGGCCTGTGCAAACATCGTCTAACCAGGATCTCAAAAGGCTCTTTACTACAAGTCCAGTTATTTAATTATTCTATTTTTTACATTATCACAAGTTTCATTATTTTGATTAGGAGGGAAACAAAAATCACTGATTTGCATATAAACCTGTTTTTAATTTCTTTGTAGCCACATTTAATCAATGCCAAACAATGTAGAAACAAAAGAAGCTCTTCAGAAAGCTCCCTTTGGGTTTGCATTTGGCCACTTAACGAATAGATAAAAGTTCTAGAGGCCTTTTCTGTCACAGACATGCAAATTTGCATCACAAGTGGTTGAGTTTTTGTGGGGCAGGCATGTCGTTGTGTACATCTACATATATGTTTGTGTGTGTGTGTGTGTGTAGATAGAGCTGTCTTTTTTTCTTGCAGACAGGTGCACCAATTAACTCTCCATCTTTCTCTTTTCTTCTCCCTGACTGCTTCTTTCTCCCTCCATCCTCCTTTTCCCGCCCACTGCTCCCTGTTCACACCCGCTAATTATCCTTGTGTGTACTGTATTTTTGTGTCCGTACATGTGTGACATCTTGTCCCCGACAGTGAAGGCTGCTTACTTGGTCTGGCAGTAGTCGTATTTCTGAGGCTGCTTGTGCTCACATAAACACCATAAGTTCATATATGCTGGACATTTTCATCTTTATGTCACTATATGCCAATAAAGAAAAATATTTTTCACAACTACGTTGTGCAATAAGACGTATAACGTGCTCGTTTAGTCATAAAAAGGGGGGTTATTACCAACTGTCTTGAGGGGCAGCTGCTAATAACCAGAAGGGTATTAACAAAGTTAATACATTGAAACGGGACACAACCTGATAAATCAGGAAAAAGGACTAAACGGCACAATCAGTCTCTAAATGACTGTTGCTCTATGTTCCAGCCTGTGACCAGGTGTGGCGCTATAGAGCAACAGAGAAGGTGTGAGTCTGAGACTTCTTCAACCAGCAAGTGTTACAAAACTGTGTAAAATAACTACAAACAACTTCTGTCATTAGAACATATCAGAATTTATTAACATGAATATTAAGATGAACAAACACTTGAATCAAGATCCTGATATCTGCTAACTAAAAGACGACTAGACTAACATAAGCAAATAAAACATTTAATGGAAACCAGGGTAAACTTATATACATGTATATAAGTTTAGTAAGTATATATAGGACTGTGTGTGTGTGTGTGATAAACTAAGATGACTTAATACTCTGAGAGGATTCCAAGATGGCGGCCGAGATCACGTGGTCACTCGCCCTTTACCAAGATGGCGGCAGAGATCACGTGGTCACTCGCCCCTTACCAAGATGGCGGCAGAGATCACATGGTCACTCGCCCCTTACGAAGATGGCGGACGAGATCACACGGTCACTCGCCCCTTACCAAGATGGCGGATGAGATCACGGGGTGTTCTCGTCCCCCACCAAGATGGCCGCTGACTCACGTGATAGGGTGCTACAAGATGGCGGACGAGGTCACGTCTAACCTCATCACGAAGATTGTTAGTAAGGAGAATGTGAAATGTGAGAGTAATGTGAAAAAAGTTCATCCATCTATCCATCCATCCATCCATCCATCCATCCATAGCCGTTGTAGTCCTAGACACCAGGGATCCCCAACCTTTTTTGTGCCACCGATCGGTTTAATGTCAGGCAATATTTTCACGGACCAGTCAGTAAAATGTGCCGTAAATAAATGCAACAAAATAAAATGATACGACCGGCATAAAAACTGTGGTATTTTCTATATATGATAATAACCGTAATCCACCGTGTTTTCACGGGCAACTTTATTGGAAGTGTGCTCGTGACATCGCACCAACAACAGAACGTTGGTAAAATTCTCTGGAATTTTTTTCTAATTAATTCTCCGGAAAGACGTCTTCTCTTTCCAAAGACGTTTGTTTTTTTTTGTTTTTTTTCCTCATTTTGCCAGCTTGGGGGGTTTAAACGTATCACGTGACTGAAACACGGGTCTTGAAGTCTTGTCATGTGTCAAGAGTGAGTCATAGACGGATTAAATGGAGAGAATCTGGTCATTTTTCAAAATCAAACATCATTTAGACCTGGATAGTAAATCAAACGGTAATAATGGAAGTTATTTATTTTTTCTCTGCGGCCAGGTAGCAAATGACCCACGGACCGGGGACCAGGGACCAGGGACCAGGGACCGGGGACGGGGGACGGGGGGTTGGGGACCTCTGCTGTACAGGGTCACAGGGATCTGCTGGAGCCAATGTTTTGAATTATAAATTAGCTTGTTTGAAAGGGTTGCCAGGAGAAAACCTATACTCACTAAAAAGATTGTAGGAAAGATTGTATAAAACTTGCACCTGTCTCACAATGCACACACACACACACACACACACTGTAATGTACAGTGCAATTTCTTGCAAAAACAATACGTAGCATATTAAAACACATACCTCATAACAACTGTCAAGCATGTCGGTGCAGGGATGACTTGTTTTACAGCCAAAGGATCTCGGCATCTTTTATTCATTTAGTTGAACATGAATTCCCGCGTACACTAAAACATTCTTCAGCCAAATGTGAAGATATGTATCTGACAGCTAAAGTTTGGCTTAAACTGTCTCATGCAACAGAAGCACACCAGAAAATCTGAATAAGAAATGACTAGAAAAAGAAAAAATATCAAACTCTACAGCAGTGATTCTCAAACCTTTAATGCTGCGTACCACCTGAGAAACCTCAGCTCTCTGAGTTCCACCATGATGACCAGTTTTAAAATTAAGCCATAAATGTCTTCTCAGTTAGCTTTAAACACACAGAAATGTTTATTCCTTAATGTGTTTTTTTTATTAGCTGAATTGTCACTTTACTAAATCAGACTAAATCATACAGAGCAAAATAAACCCATTAAAAAGTTGTTACATCCGCACTGCAACTGAATATGCAATTTTAATTATCTCAAGCTACACATTTCGTTTGAAACATTGTATTGATAATGCATTGTATGTTTCCGATTTTTTAAAAGTGAAAATGTGGAAAAAATGTGGAAAGTCATGACGTTTCCTGCGTACCACCAGAGAGCGCTCACGTACCAGTGGTGGTACACGTACCACAGTTTGCACACCGCTGCTCTACAGCAACGGTTTAGTCCAGATCTGAACCTGCTTGAAATGCTGGGCTTGAAAAATTAAAATAGAAATGAATAGAATTTTTTATGAAAATTAGTGATTAATTGTCAGTTGAGTTGATGAACTTCACTGACATTTGTGTTATTCTGAAAGTTGCTTCTTTACTACTGTATTACCTTACTACCTTGGGTTATTGTTAGGGATGTTCCTGGCGACTAATTTCCCTGTCGACTAAATGGAAATTTTAATTAAGACTAGTCGACTAGTCTAAAAAAAAGGAAAACACATATCTTGCATATCTTGGTCACATATCTTGTGAAGTCATTATCGTGATGAGCTGCGTTATCCTCTCAGACCGGACGGGAGAACACGTCTCCGGGTAAACAATGTCAAATCGGCCTGAGTGTGGCTAGCACCGCTAGCATCAGCACCGCTAGCATCAGCAGCCGTCGTCTCGTGCAGATTAACATCCAAATGCTTGAGTCGAATGTGGTTGCGCATTGCTCCAGTCGAGTGATTGTATGCTAGTTGTTTCTGACACAGTCTACATACTACCTTGTTTTCATTTTCTAGATTAAAGTACCGCCAAACCGCGCTGGTTTTGCGAGACTATCTTCCCACCGTGTCATTTTAAAACTCTAGTCTACTCCAGCATTGCCGCAAAGAGGGGGCTGCTGTCTGACGGCTCTGTAGCCCCGACTAGTGGCAGGTGGCTGTATGACGGTTAAGCGGCCTTGTTCATGAATAAAACACAAATTGGTTTAAACGACTAATATTTCTGGTGCCGACTAGTAAGTGGGCGGACGTTTAATCGGTTAGACGACTAATCGCGCGCATCCCTAGTTATTGTTCCAACATTAAAGGTGGGGTGGGTGTTGTTTTTTTGCAACACTTTTTACAATATTGCCTGAAAACCTTTTCACATTCCCATTGCACCCACTGAAATAAAATGTTTGCAAAAAAAAACGAATCGTTTTGGTCCAGTCTAGAGGGTATAATCAGAGAAAAACTCTGACCAATCAAAATAGTGATCATCATTACTTTCATTGGCTGCCTAATACGTCCATCAAATATCAATGCACTCCCACCCACCCCTCCCCCCCTCCCTGTGGTTCATGTAGTCGTGAATCGTGTGAAGGCGTGGTTTCGAGGGGTGGGCTGAAGAGGAGGAGGCGGAGCCTTTGGGAGGAGGGAGGGAGTGTATATTTTCAAAATCTCACTTCAGTTGGATTGCTGGAACCGTTTTTCAAACAACACCCACTCCACCTTTAAGCACTCAATTCATTTTAGCATTACAAAACTCCCTACTCATTTTATTTATTTATTTTTATTATTAATTGAACTTTTTCTAACCACTAGTCTGCAAAACATGGAGCAGAAAACCATCATCACTGAGCAAAGCTGGACTCCCAACCTCTAGCTTTTTCACAAAAATATTACTCCATTAAAAAAAAAAAAAATCTTTAACAAGTACCCAACCACCCATTGATCCGAACATTAACATCTGGTTATCTCAGTTTGGGTTGTTTGGTAACAGGCTGAGCCAAACCTCCGTCTCCCCACCCACCTCCTCCAGCTCCTCTGGTCAAACCAGCAAGGAGACATAATCGCTCTATCTGTCCTCCAGGGCCTCTGCCTGGTTGAACAAGCCCTAAAAAGCCCCCCCCCCCCCCCCCCCCCCCCCCCCCCCCCCCCCCCCCCCCCCCCAGGAGGGTTCATGGACTCTTTCTAACACTCACCACCTTAATTGGCTTTTCATGTGAGCAGTGAGTCTATTCTGACTCCCCCTTGAACGGCAGAGCCTCTATCTCCAAGGGAGGAAACGTATATCAGCTTGTTGCATTTACAGTCTCATTCTTTTGTTCACTACACACACTTTGTGACAGTAGAAGAAGACCATAGACTCAGTGGTGTCTTTTTGGCTCATCTCTTTCTTCATTACAACAGATCGTTCAGAGTTACGTAACTGCAGATGCCACACCGATCCACCAAGACACCAAATAACTTATACTCCTCCGCTTGTGACAACACTATCCATGAAATCTAGAGACTAGAGCTGGGCGATACTGGGAATTTTAGTATCGATCCGATACCAAGTAAATACAGGGCCAGTATTGTCGATACCGATACCAATACCGATACTTTTTCATATTAAGCTTAATCTGTCATGAAACTGCCGACCTTTTGGCGTTTTTGTGATTTTGTCTTTGGATTATTTTGTTAAAACCTAAGATAACATTTCGGCAAACTTTATAGTTGACAATAAAATACTTTTTTTGTGTAAATATTTTTTTTTTTAAATATATTTTTATTGACTTTTTCAGGAAAAAACTACAAACAGAAAAAACAAAAAGACGAACTAACAAACTTACATACATTCACATTTTGCAGTTGCATCAACTGAACCAGAAAAATAAAAAAATAAAAAAATAAAAATAAAAAAAATGGCACATTGTGACAGGTGGTGAAGCAAATGGATATCGTATGTATAGATATTCAAGTTTATTGCAATCACGGAGCCTTTGTGAGGGGAGGGGAGATCAAAGCCTAGCTTTAATGTAGTCCATAAAAGGCTTCCAAGTATCCTCAAACTTATCTGAAGATCCACGTATAGTGAATCTCAACTTTTCAAGTTTGAGGAGCTGTAGAATTTTTGTGTAAATATTGATTGGAGTTGAATTGTTCTGTTTTTAATGTTTTTCTAAGTGGGCGGGTCTGGGGGGAGGGGCTAGACCGAGTCTACCTGCATTAGGGGTGTGAAAAAAAAAAACGATTTGGCAATATATCGTGAATTTCAATTTTTCAGCTCCTAATATCAATTTTTTTTTAAGGAAATTTTTATTCTATTTATTTTATTTTATTTAATAAAAAAAGTGCAAAAACACTAATAATAAACAATAAACAGATTGTTTTGAAGCATAGTTTTGACTCAGTCTGTCCTCATCATATCATCTGATGAACATGTACAGCAACCTGATTTTTCATCTCTACTTTTAATTTTGATATTAACTGGGTAGAATATCGCAATATATCGTAATATCGTGATAGTATCGTATCATGACCCAAGTATCATGATACATATTGTATTGTGAGGTCCTTGTCAATACTGACCCCTAACCTGCATGCTTGTTTGGCCGACACCGCTGAGCCAGGTGATGATGCAACGTCAAAAAGACGAGGGGGGGGGGGGGGGGGGGGGCACTGCGACAGCGTGTCAGACACAGACTTCAATGAATTCTAAGTGTTGTGGGAGAGAAAAAAAAAGCTTGAGTATCGATCTTTTTACACGAGTATCATTCAATATCAATACCGCCATTGGTATCGATATTATCGATATTTGGATCCATCCGCCCACCTCTACTAGAGACAGCATTCCAACTTTTTTCTGATAGAGAATCACTCTCGGATTTGGAGGTGCTGATTATTAGTCCCTGAGCAAACGGAGCAAATGTTTGGTCCACTTTGTCAGTAGTGAGTCTTTTCACAAAAACAAAGTTGTTCGTGTAAGTCTGAGCGCTAGTCTGTAATCCAGTCCATTGGTGTCTTATATTTAGTCCGTGTCTCTAAAGTAGGCAGAGTTAAATAGAAAGTGACGGTCAGTAAATGTCAAGGACTAAAAATATGCTTATTGAACTAACACACACACACACACACACTTAAACACCATCTCTTCTCACCCTCGTCATCCTCTTCTATCTCTGAGCCGCCACTCTGTCCTCCTGATTAGATTGACTCTCTCCTCTTGTCTTTAAAGGTCATGGTAAATAAGTGCAGTATTAGATGACTACAAATAAACGCTGGCACGCCTGTCTTTGCTGCAAAAAGAAGTCAAGAATGGATAAAGCAGTGAAAGTAAATGGGTGGGGAAATAAAGAAAAACAGATTGTCATCTTCATTTTCTTACTTAGACATATGGGTGACAGAAGGATGCCGCTGAGAGAAAAATAACCATACTTAGCAAAAACGCACATACGCAAACCCTCACTCACCAAGAGATATGGCATTTAGCAGTCATTGTCTTATAAGCAGAGTAAATCTAATTCATGGACGGGAAGTGTGACGCCAAACTAAGCAATCTTAGTTTGTCATCCAAATGTCAGCTGTTGGAACGTGGGATGCAAATTGTGCGGCTCAAGAAGGTAGACAGACAATTTAATTCTCTTAACGTCCATCCTTCTTGAGAAAGAAAAAAAAAAAAGAGAGGCTCAGTTACTGCGGGACGCGGAGCTGCATGTTTATGTCCGACCCGTCTCAACCTCAGCGTGAAGCGGGAGCGTCCGGGTCCGGCACAAATCAAACCCAGAACAGCAGCGAAGACGGCGAGACGGAGCGGCTCACAAATCAAACTCGCTCCGTCGCAGAGACGGAGGGTCAGAGCGCATCACAAATCAACCCAGCGCCGTCAGCGGGGCGGTGGCGGGAACAAATCACGTCGACCCCATCTCATCTACAGCAGCACGGGGACAAATATAAATAATAATCATAAAAAAAAGAAAAAAAGAAAAGTTCTGTTGCTGGCATTAAAAAGACAGAATGAAAGTGAGACGAGTGAACGTTGACGCCAACAGAGGGAGAGAAGAAGAAAATGATGAGCATTTTTCTTTATTACTGCTGTCGAACGGGAGTTTTTCATGTGTGCGTTTTATTTGTAGGTTCGTTCGTATCTCAGCTTGTGCGTAGTTTGTCTATCATGATTTTCCAAATGGAAGGCAACCGTAGAATTACCTGGAGATTTGCAACCCAATATTCTATTGATCGCTGAAAGAGAAAAGGCGGGAATAAATTGCTTTTTGACTTTTACATGAGTGCTAAAATTCTTCCACTGGTTTCTCTTTCTCTTTCACCCTCAATTCCCTCAGTACCTCCATGTGAATGTGTGGGTTTGGGTGCTTAGTCATCTGTGAAATATCTCCCATGTATCCAACACTGGGCCTGACAGGCTGCAGAGATACTGGGACCTGTGGTTTCTGACCCCGTCTCCATGCTGGTTTGAGCTCCTCAAACACACACGCTTAAATCATTCTTAAATGGATCGATTTTTTCTTTTCACCAGTTCAATCTTTGCTGTAAAGAACAAAGTAAAATTTAGACCTAGAAAGGAGCTCAAAACATTTTGTTACAATGGTAAAATGTTGCGCTAAAATTAATGCAAATTCTGATACCGGTCTTGTAAAAGCAGTGATCCGGTTCAAGAGCACCTTCTTCCTGTCAAATTTTAAAGGAGACATATTTTGGTCCTTTTTATTTAGTTTCTTAAGGTCTTAATGAAATGTCTGTGACGTTCTTTGCTCAGAACACTACAGGGTTACAGGTCCATAAATGTCTTTTCATCCCTGTCAAAGCAGTTGTTTTCATGCCTCTTGCTCGCTGAATGCGTTACGCTCTTCTCTTACCGGGTACGGTGCATAAATCGGCAGTTTGGTAGACTCGCGCACTGAGCGAAATGTTCAAAATGACCTACAAATGTGGGTAGCAACTGTAAAGTTTCTCTCTCCTTGGTTCTTTTTATCTGGTGCCTAAATGACAGACTAGAAGCAAAGATCAATCAGAAATTTATTACAATCATGAATACAAAGAATTATTATGTCATGCAGAATATTTTAATCAGCTGATGGTACATCCTCCGAACATCTCAAAAGATGCCAGGGAATGCACACCGATCTAACGTTTCTCTTCCTTTTTAAAGCCTGCATGAGGCGGACTCATTCCTCCTCCGACGTAATGTCTTCAAAAGTCCAAATGGTTCAGACAGATATGGTTATGTGTACTGCAGGAATGGGGGTGTAACTAATTTTATCACCATTGCCATGCATACTTCTTGGGAAGAGAGCAGGTCAGGAAGGTCATGAGACCCCAGTTGTCAGGTCATAAAGCAGCCACACTGAGGCCTTTAGCTTTAACAGTTTAAAGTTCTAACTGATAATAATTCTAAATCCTAACACAACAAAGAAACTGTGAAGTACGAGCTCTACCAAAAAGATATGAAGGCAAGAAACAGTAACGCAGGAAACTGTTTGATGAATTCAGGCTCAGTTTCCACTATAATGGATGAAAGTTTACCTTAGTCTTAGTAATAATCCTGCATGCCTTGTGTGGAGGGGGGGGCTATAGAAGTGTAGTCAAGCCTGAGCTATGGTAAACCATTAGGGCTGGGCGATTTTATCGATACGGCGATATATATCGATATTTTATTTCTCAGAGAGTATCGATATTTCAGCCGCGGGTATCGATATTCTAAGCTCCCTTCAAAACCCCCGTGTCTCGCATGGGTGATCTTCCTGCAAAGTGCCATTTAGTCCTCCAGCCGCTAGTGTCGCTGTAGAGCATTTCTAACAGGGTATCCAGAAGCAGCTTCTTACTCTTCTGGCTACAGCTCAGCCACTCAGGAGGATGGTGGCGAGTATAAACGCAGCGCCTGCTAGCTTAAAAGTAGATGTGTGGGAGCAGTTTGGGTTGAAAAAGAAAAAGAAAAGCGAAGATTTAGACAAAAGTATGGCGGTTTGCAAGCTGTGTCACTCAAACGTAAAGTACTCTGGAAATACCACCAACCCGCGAGGCGAGCCCACCTGAAACGTCACCACCCAGACAAGCTAATGCTAACTGAGAGCGAGCCAAACTGTATTAGTCAGGATTTGAGACCGTATTCAGTGGTGGAAAACGCCGGCTTTAAGGGCTGTGTTTACTCTCGCGGCAACGTGTCGCAGTTATCTTGTCCCCGGTATGCTGCAGTTATTTTTGATATATGTTAATGTTGAAGCGCGTCTGCGCTGTTATTCAACGCCACAACGAAGAGCAACAATCACGAACTAGCTAAACTTATAAACTTATCTCTTGTGTTTTTCCACTTCCTAACCGTCTCGGCCGTATCCAGACCCACATTTATCGCTTTCTCCCTCCATGAATTACTAGAATATGTGCTGTCTTTGTAGTGAGGAGAACAAAAATCGTACAGATGTGGGTACTTCCTCATTTCTTCGATGACATGGATGTAGAATTGTCCAATCAGAGGCCTCCTTTCTCTCCTCTCTGTCTGCAGTCACCTACCTTTCAGTTCAGTTAATTCAAACAAATTGGAACACTCACAAGATGTCACCAAAATCACTTTGTCCCTTTAAAATCTTTCAGAAAATGATGTGAATGTATTGTTAGAAAAATATCGATAAAATATCGTATCGTGAGCCAGATGTATCGTATCGTATCGTATCGAGAGATTAGTGTATCGCTACAGCCCTATAAACCATCACAGCACAAACAGTTGAAATTATTAAGTTTCTGCTAGTTTACACACTTATATCTTTGCCATGTCTTGTTCTTTCAAGAGTAGTACATTTAAATTTGTTAATTTGTTTTTCGACTTATAGACGCTCCTCTTTCCCATACGTGGTTCATGGTACACCGATATGGAGCCCCGTTTGGGTCATAATTCAATGGATAAATGAGTCTATTATTATGAAATACAGGAGTTTATTATTATGAAATATGTATCTATTATTATGAAATGTTTCCCATTATTATGAAATATATGTGTATTATTATGAAATATGCCCCATTATTATGAAAAATGCATAATAGTTAATTTCAGAATGGCTTTCTTTTTAAATCTAAGAATGAGATTTTACATAATTGCTTCCTTTTTCATAAGAATGACCTTTTACATAATAATGACATTTTGCCAGTGGGCGGGGCCAGCGGTTGACCTGCACGCTCATTGGCTGATCCTTCTCCATTCTACGCTCTGACATCGACTAGTTTTGGCCGTGAGGTCCCGTTAGCAGTGGGCCGTGATGTCATCAAGGTGCGCTCCTAGTCGGATTGTAGCTATGGCAGCTTGGACTGAGCTACGGGAAACCTTGACCATATTCACTGTTCTGTTGCTTATGCCTGAATGAAAGAGCAGCCAATCACATAAATGGCTCCGCCCTCTCTGCTGTGATTGACACACAAATCAGTCTTATGAAAAACAAAGCCATTATTATTAGGGGTGTGAAAAAAAAATCGATTTGGCCATATATTGCGATTTTCGGCCGCCCGATATAATAATGTTGATTTTTTTAGCTCCTAATATGATTTTTTATCTCAGGTGTAGTAATCACTACCAACATATCCTTGTAAATAAAGTCAGAGTTATTATTTATTATTTATCATATATTCTCTTTTGTAGTTTTTGTTTGTTTTTATTATTGTTTTATCCTATTCTATTGTTGTCCTTTTCTCTTTTTTATTGCTATTCTAACTTGCTGCTGTAACGATGTAAATTTCCCCATTGTGGGACAAATAAAGGAATATCTTATCTTATCTTATCTTTTTAAGGAAAATTCATTCATTCACTTAAATGTGCAAAAACACTAATAATAAACAATAAATAGGTTGTTTTGAAGCAAATAGTTTTGACTCAATTTGTCCTCTGAATGATCAATATCATCTGATAAACATTTACAGCAACTTGATTTTGTCATCTCTACTATACATTTTGATATGAACTGGGTAGAATATCGCAATCGTGATATCGTTATAATATCGTATCGTGACCCAAGTATCACAATACATATCGTATTGTGAGGTCCTTGCCAATACTCACCCCTAATTATTTTGTAAAAGCTCATTCTTATGAAAAATGTAACCATTATCATAATAATGGGAAATATTTCATAATAATAAATGACTGTATTTCATAATAATAGACTCATTTATTCATTGAATTATGACCCAAATGGGGCTCCATAGTCCGAGCCTGGTGGTGGTGCTTTAATTCAATATTTTGCCAGACTTTCTCGCCATTTTATGTCTGACTTCCTGCAAACTTCATGTCTGGTGTGCACATTGACACATAACTCTGGTGGAGGAACGTGGAGGGTCACTTCTGTTCTGCTGCAGGCGCCTCTGGTGCAACGACTCTCATTGACTTGAATGGCAGTGATTCAAAGCGGCCGCCATGGCGCTTCCAGTCCACTTCCTTTCCACTTCCTGTGGGACTCGAGCTTCAGTGTCCGAGGGGTAAAAGAGAGATAAAATCCCTCTTGTATACCCGAGGTGTACACCTCAGTGTGTAATGCCTTGAACGCAGAGCAACCTCCTCCGTCTCTTCTCGATATAAATATTCATCAGGTTGATTTTTAGATAGTCCCAGATGGCTGATCTCTTCCCTCCATCCCACAGAGCCCTGAAAGCTGTCCTGCAGAGTAACTAAGTCTCCATTTGCACTTCTTCCATCTCATGTGTTTATGTGAGGAAGTGTGTAAACGTATATGTAGCTGTTGTGACGACATATTCAGTAGTTGCTCTGTCTGTTTCTGCTGACAGCACTAGACATGTACGCGATTAGTCGTCTAAACGATTAAACGTCCGCCCACTTTCTAGTCGGCACCAGAAATATTAGTGGTTTAAACCGATTTGTGTTTTATTCATGTACAAGGCCGCTTAAATAAATAAATAAAGTCAGAGTTATTATTTATTATATATTCTCTATTGTAGTTATTGTTTGTTTTTATTATTAATTTATCCTATTTTATTGTTGTCCTTTTCTCTTTTTTATTGCTATTCTAACTTGCTGCTGTAACGATGTAAATTTCCCCATTGTGGGACAAATAAAGGAATATCTTATCTTATCTTATCTTAACTGTCATACAGCCGCCCGCCACTAGTCGGGGCTACAGAGTCGTCAGACAGCAGTCCACCTCTCCGCGCCAACGCTCGAGTAGACTGGAGTTTTAAAACGTCACGGTGGGAAGATGGCCTCGCTAAACCAGTGCGGTTTGGCGGTACTTTAATCTAGAAAATGAAAACAAGGTAGTATGTAGACTGTGTCAGAAACAACTGGCATTTAATCACTCGACTGGAGCAATGAGCAACCACATTCAACTCAAGCATTTGGATGTTAATCTGCACGAGACGACGGCTACTGATGCTAGCGGTGCTGATGCTAGTGGTGCTAGCCACACTCAGGCCGATTTGACATTGTTTACCCGGAGACGTGTTCTCAAGTCCAGTCAGAGAGGATAACGCAGCTCATCACGATAATGACTTCGCAAGATATGCTTCCACTTAACTTTGTGGAATTCTGTTTCGATGTTTCAATGAATTGGCTAAATTTTCACTGTTTTCTGAGTGTTTTCCTTTTTTTTAGACTAGTCGACTAGTCTTAATTAAAATTTTCATTTAGTTGACAGGGAAATTAGTCGCCAGGAACATCCCTAGACAGCAAGCACGATGGGTCTTAGAGGTCAATAACAGTTCATAAAAATAACCATATGTTCCAATATAAGACAACTAATATTTTATGATGACAACGGGATTTTGCCCTCCTTTAAGTCCTCTCAGCCGGAATCAAGGCTTCAGGTTGCAGATATTAAATATGTCAAACTGGAAAAAAGGCCACTCAAAAAATAACTTTAAAAGAAATTAATACAAGATACTTTTTGCTTGTAATAAGCAAAAAAAAATCTGCCAATGGAGCAAGTGAAAATTCGCTTAATAAGATTTCTTGAAAAAAGACAATATATTTAAGGCTGACAAGATCTTGAAATTAGCTTAAAAATCTTATGACACATCAAAAAAACTTGTTTCATCTGAAATATGACTCAAAACAAGATGTTTTCAAGACTATTTCACTTAACAAGATATTCAAGATGCACCATCTAAAAACAAGTTCCTATATCTCATTGAAATGTTTCTCTTTAGGTGATTGTGTCTTATATTAAGTGTGATGAGATATTTTGACTAGAAATTAGAAAAATATACTTGGTAAGATTTTGAGTTTTTGCAGTGCTGCATATCGGGCTGTTTGGCTTAAAATAAAAAAAGTTTTGCCAAGTTATGGCAATTATGTTTCATATGCATGCAGACAGTTGTTAAAACAAAACAAAAGAAACAAACAAAAGAAACAAAAAAGATATTTTTTGATTCTTGAAAATCAGATGTTTCATGTTTGTACCATTTGGAGTTAGACAGGATTCATTTCACAAAACCTAATGAAACATATAAAAAAAGAGAGCAAGAGTTTAAAAAAAATGAATAAATACAAATAATAATAAAGTGAAAAAAAGGATTAAAAAGTAACTAAAAAAACAGCAAACGAGCACTAATATTAGTGTAGAAATTTACTGTACAGAAGTCATTTAACTGCAATCACTTCCATCTGGGTCAAAGAATTTGTTATACGTTAAACTTAAGTAGGCGGGGCCTAACTGGACACATGACACAAAACATGTCGCAGCGTGTAACGGCTCAACAACTGAACAGCGCAGCACTACGCTAAAATTAAATAAATATGTGTCAGACATTTACTATGCTTAGGCTTGCATCAGACTGCCTTAACTCAACAAACGCTGGATAAATTATAAATTATACATGTGAAACAGTTGGTGTGAGATAACTAGGACAAAATAAATGTATTCATTTTTCCTCAAGACACAGTTGTGATGGAGTCAAATTAGCAGGCTCATCTTTTCTCTCCGTGTGCATTTATCTTCATGTTTCCATCCCTGTCCATCTTTGTCTCCGTCTACCTTTATCTTCCTCAGTCTAATATCACTCTGTCTCCCCCCCCTCCCCCTTTCTACACCCCCCCCCCCCCCCCCTCCTCCCTGCTGTTTGGTAAAGATGACGGAGTGTAAAGATGTGATGGAATATGTCCTGTCATCATTATGAATTAGTCTCCAAACACTCTTTCACACACACACACACACACACATGCACACACATGCGCACACACGCACACATGCACACGCCACACACAGAGCTACAAACATGCACACAGGCATGTACAGGCTCCATGTGTCGTATCACGGTCTCTTTTTTAAACCGGCGTAACAGTGATGTCATTTATCTGAAACAAAGCCAAGATATTTTGATGAGAAGGCAGCAGGGTCATAATTTCAAGATTTTGCTGGCGATTGTACAGGATGGGATTCAGAATCTTGCCGAAGGATACTTTGATTTATCAACTCATCTGATCTTCCCACTGAAGGATAACTGTTCAGTTTTTAAGCTCCAGCAGCAGATCTCTCTCATAAACATTTCAGATGCTCATCTGGCTTTTAATTATTCCCATTGTTACAGATTTTTTTCGATTGCTTAAGCATGATTTTCAAAACACTACACACAATTAGCAGAACCACACACCCAATTAGCAAAACACTACAGATCCTTTGCAAAATTAAACACTCTTGTAAAAACTATACATGTCTTTTTAAAAACCCCACTTTGTTACCATATGAAACACACACGTTTCACATTATTATACTCTGTTTGCATGAGTTACACTCTGCTGTTATAAACCTAAAACACTTTTAACACTTCTACTTCCCTATGATTAGAGTAGGCTACTATCAACAAAGTACAAATATAATGTAAATTCACCAAAGACTACACAAGACCAATGTTGCAGACTGAAGAAACTCATTTATTTCTCAACACGCCCATAATGTTGACATGGAGATTCATAATACTGTAGCAAAATGTCACTTTACATATTGTAAGTTACGTAAGTTGTTAAGTTGTGTAGTTCAGTGTAGATCTAGTAAACATATTACAGTACAGTAAAAGATTATGAGACAGTATGCACAATCACACTGCTAAAGTGAATACATACCTCTGCATAATCATGCCGCAGTTGTTTCATCCTTTCAGAATTGCGCTCGAAAGGCACTTGATAAATTTGCTTCATTTGAAAATGTTTTTTTTTTAGGATGCGTGCCAGTGTTGATGTTGAGACCTGATGGATATCGTTGAAAATGCTGTGGTTAGCCCCCCCCCCTTGTCGTTCCTGACCCTCAATCCTATGTAGAAAACAAAACAGTATACAATACAGTAGTACAGTCAAAGGTAACAGAAGTGCTGATAGTGCATAGAATACAGTACTGTAGGCAGGTACTGAAACCGTGCAGATGTTTTTGATAGCATCAGGCCGTGGTTGACAACGTGGTCAACCAGTGTTGCGCGGATCTCATTTGTCAGATTCTGTCCTCTTTGAGCACCTTCTCGTCTTCCTCTACCTCTACATCTACCTTTACCTCTACATTTACCTCTACCTCTACATCTACCTCTGCCTCTACATCTACCTCTACGTCTACCTCTACGTCTACCTCTACCTCTACGTCTACATCTACCTCTACCTCTACCTCTATGTCTACCTCTACATCTACCTCTACCTCTACCTCTACCTCTACATCTACCTCTACATCTACGTCTACCTCTACGTCTACCTCTACGTCTACCTCTACCTCTACCTCTACCTCTATGTCTACCTCTATATCTACCTCTACCTCTACCTCTACCTTTACATCTACCTCTACGTCTACCTCTACCTCTACATCTACCTCTACGTCTACCTCTACCTCTACCTCTATGTCTACCTCTACATCTACCTCTATGTCTACCTCTACATCTACCTCTACCTCTACCTCTACCTCTACATCTACCTCTACATCTACGTCTACCTCTACGTCTACCTCTACGTCTACCTCTACCTCTACCTCTATGTCTACCTCTATATCTACCTCTACCTCTACCTCTACCTTTACATCTACCTCTACGTCTACCTCTACCTCTACATCTACCTCTACGTCTACCTCTACCTCTACCTCTATGTCTACCTCTACATCTACTACCTCTACCTCTACCTCTTTACATCTACCTCTATCTACGTCTACCTCTACCTCTACTCTACCTCTACCTCTACGTCTACCTCTACTCTACCCTCTACTCTACGTCTACCTCTACCTCTACCTCTACCTCTACCTCTACTCTACATCTACCTCTACCTCTACCTCTATACCTCTACCTCTACTCTACCTCTACCTCTACCTCTACCTCTACCTCTACGTCTACTTCTACCTCTACATCTACCTCTACCTCTACATCTACCTCTACCTCTACCTCTACATCTACCTCTACCTCTACATCTACCTCTACCTCTACCTCTACGTCTACCTCTACGTCTACCTCTACCTCTACATCTACCTCTACATCTACCTCTATGTCTATCTCTACGTCTACCTCTACGTCTATGTCTACCTCTACATCTACCTCTACGTCTACCTCTACATCTACCTCAATCTCTACATCTACCTCAATCTCTACCTCTACATCTACATCTACCTCCAGCATGGCCTTCTCCTCTGTTGAATCCTCTTACTCCCCTTTCTCCTCGTCATCCTCCTCCTCCTCCTTGTCCTCCTTGTTCTCCTCATCTCAGTCTTTCTCTGACTCTTTCCATTGTGCTTGAAGACCAATGAACTCACCTGCTGCTTTTCATAGTGAAGACACACCTGATTGGTGCGTCTATAATTAAGCAAACGGGTGTTTGCACACCTGATGACTGTGATGAACCAGTTGGTTGGAAGGTGTGCTAATTTGACAGTCAGTGCTTTGGTGTTGCAAGGAAGTGACTTCATGATAGATATTTGTGTGTAATGTACATTTACTGTGTTTAGTCTTTTGCAACAAGTGTGAGGTTGACAATGTGCTTATAGTTGTGCAAATATGGGCTGATGTTTTGCTCCTTGAGTGTAAGGTTTTGCTAATAGTGTACTACTTTTAATCTTAGTGTGTAAGCAGTCGAAAAAAACTGTAATACAAGAACCCACAGTGGGGCAGTTTTCTAACATGACGCTCCAGGATTATGGAATGGCCACCCGGAGAATCTGAAGGAATTTCCATGGAAACTGACATGTCACAATATGTCATCAAAAGGAGGAAGCCTTGGTAATCGAAGGTTTCATTTAATCACGATTGCAAAAAGAAATATAACCCAATTAATTATTTAGTAGTGAATATGGTAGTCTATTGCTGTCCATACTGTTGCTTCTTCATTTTGTTTAGTTTTATCTTTTGTTCTGTGAAGGACCTTGGTTTAAATGTGTTATATAAATTAAGCTGACTTGACTTGGAGCTGATCTTTAATATAATTTATGCGAAAAATTGCTCCAATAAAGATAACCGAGGGACAAGGATAACTATTTTTCAGTAGCTTATTGTAAGAAATTAGATCAAGTTAGAGCGATACAAACTCATATGGACACTGTAGATTTGTTGCTGTGCTTGAGATCATTTTTATTTAAGCTGTTGATCATTTAAGCTGTTGGACAGATGGCCTCATATTATATCTGGAATCATCACCGCTGCATGTCTGTGCTTGACAGTTGGTGTAAGTTGTTTTCTCTGATATGCTGTACAGTAAACCCCCACATTTCGCGTGACCCCCCCCGCGAATGGTGAAAACCGCAATGTGGTACATACAGTACACATGTACGCGCATACGCAAAATCTACGGAAGGTACGCTCACTTTGACGATCTCTCCTCTGTGTGTAACTGACCAGCCAATCAGTGTACATACAACTGACGACACAGTAATGCCCTCATAGCAGCCAATCACAGGTCTCGATATTCGTTCATGGGGCCCCCCCTTGTCGGCTCTTGTTGCTTCCTGAGACTCGTTGTTGATGTGATGGGTTTCGCTTCAGCCTCGCACGCTTCGTTTGATTTTTTTTAATGTTTTTTTCTAATATATATTTTTTCTATTAATATTTTTGAAACTTTCACGATGTACTGAGTCAGCGAAGTGTGGGGGATTACTGTATTTGACTGTTGCCAAATGTGGTACTGTGCATAATCGACCAGGTGTTATCACTTTGGACTATCCAGACAGCATTTTTCCAGAAGTCTTTGGGTTTGTTCAGATAAAATGTTGTAAACCTTGCAAAGAATAGCCTTTCTTCTGGCAACCCTTCCAAACAAGCCAATCTTGTTCAGTCTTTTTTTTAATTGTTCTGTCGTGACCTTTAATGTCTAACATGCTCAGTGAGGCCTGTAATGTCTGAAATGTAGCACTTGCATTTCATGCAGTTTCTATGACTATTGGACAGTCTGACCTTAGAATGAACCCCACTGCGAGGAAGAACGACAACTGTGTTGAAAATCTTCCTCTAGAGCACCCATTCCCAAACTTCAGAATACCAAGGCCCAATTTGAAATGTGAAAAATCTCCGCGGCCAACTGAAACCTTTAATCACAACTCTGATCAACATACAGGACTAGAAGCTATGTTATGACATTAATATGAGGGGTCAACAAATAAGGTGACACTTGTCATATTAAGTTAAGATGAAGGTAGAATAACACTTAACTGGTTTGTTTTGTTACTACTTAATGTTTTTAAATCATGTTGTTAATATTTTACAGTAATTAAAAACATATTTAAAAAATATCGAGGATTTAAAACATATTTGTTTAATTTTAATTACCTCTCACGGCCCACCTGCAGTACCTCGACTGCCCACCAGGGGGCTGCGGCCCACACTTTGGGAATCACTGCTCTAGAGAATATTCTTTCCTGATAAACTTCATATTGTTTGGGAATGGCCTTTAACTTCCTAGACTTCCTAGAGATGCAATATTTGCTCTACTTAGATAATTTGTATTTTATTTTCATATCGGTATTGAATAACACATAGACCATATTATATATGTATAATTTTTTTTCTTTTGACCTGATACATGAAAACCTTAGAATTAATGAAGGGTGTGTGCATCAAACTATCTCCACAATCTCTGATACAGTCTTAAATGTATTTAGTAGTAATTGAAAAAGTATCTTTTTTTAATGCTCCAGTGGGCCACAGCTTTTTAATCGCAATTTTAATCCTTGATGTTTTTGATAGAGGCAGCTGTGCTTTATGATGATCACAAAGTATGGATCTTTTTGTGTATTAGGCAGTGCATGCAATATTCCTCTCACTCACTCTAATCACTTTGACTTTGAGTTTTTCCACAAAGTTTGAAAGACTTTTCAAACAACACATGCAAACTTCTTTGTAATTAGGGTCACAAACGCTCTGTTGAACCATGTAATTTGTCAAGCAATATGTGACAATTGTGGAGGACATGTTGAGAATGGTTGCCCTCTCCTTTGCCATCTAAGGCCTATTAAATATGCACAACAGGAGAGAGGGCCTTTTGATGGACTGGCTGAGGACCTGTTCAGAAAGTACACAGCTTCTTGCCTGCTGACAGCCTTAGATAGGCTCAAGCTCCCTGTGACCCTGAACAGGATGTAAGTGGGGATTCAGAAATAATGAAAGGATGGAACCAGAAAGAAGAGGCAGAGGCAGGTGACTTGAGGAGGTTTTGAAGAGCAGAGAGCACCAAACGTGCTTGTCTGTTTGAGACAAAACAGTAAAGTTTTACTTGATATAAGATTATACTGATAAATTGAAAACTTAAAATAAGGAAGTAATTATTAAAACAAGAAAAAATAGCTAACGCTTCTAAATGTAATTTTTTTTTTCTTGGTAAGAACCAAATAATTTACAATATATATAATATATATATATATATATATATATATATATATATATATATATATTCATTTTAATGCCTGGTACAACTAAAGGTACATTTGTTTGGACAAACATAACGATAACCACAAAGATTGCTCATAAGAGTTTTATTTAAGAGCTGATATCTTACCATTTTCCATGGTTTTCTTGATTATAACCAAAATCACTTAAGTTTTTACATCAATAGCTATGGCGTTGTACTGCCAAAAACACTGCTTTTATACATTCAGTGGTTTCTTTTCTGTCTGTTTTAGTCACATGATGACGTTTAGTGGTACCAGGTATTAAAATGAACAAGAAAGTGAAAGAAAAATGGTGGTCTAATCATTTTTTCCATGACTGTAAATATATATATATATATATATATATATATATATATATATATACATACTGTAAATTATTTGGTTGGTATATGGGCTGGGCAATGATTAACATTTTTTAATCGTGATTAATCGCATGATTTCCCTGATTAATCACGATTAATCGCATTGAATACGCCGAATCAAATAATGAATTCAAAAGTAGTGTAAAATGCACTTTTATTTAAATGTTCTGCTGCTATATGAACTAAAGTGCCATAACATTTGTTATTTAAACACTTTTAACATCAGCACTTGTCAGTAACACATATTTAGTGTAAATCTTATCTTAAAAAATGTCAAATAAAATAAAGCTTATGGCCACTGCCAGGACATTAATGTCATCCTGTTTTTATGAAAAAAAAGTCTATAAACAAAATCTAACAAAATGATGGTGGCTCAGCACAATCAGAACATTAAAACAGGTAATTTCTGAGGTAACAGCAGAAACTTTTAACGGGGAGTTCAACTTAGTAGTTGTTACAAATAACTTTGTTTCTGTTGAATCCTCCGTCTGGGAGAACTTTAAAATGAAAATGTCCATGTTAAAGTTCTGTAACTTAACCAATCCGTGTATCATTCATTCTTTCCATTTTCAATTGTCAATCAAAAAAAAAAGAAAAAGTGACATTACGTTTTTTGTTTTTTAATCTAACACAAAAACCAAAAAAATGCCTGTTTTTTAATATTTCAATTTTAAACTTGGATCAAAAATACGAAATTAAAAAACAGGCCACAGAACTGAATTAGTTTTATAATGGAGGACTGGACTTTCTGTTGTCATTACACATCTGTGCCACTAGATGGAGCCGCACTGCAGTAACCAGCTAGAGAACAGCAGGACAGTGAACACATGGAGCAGATCTGATGGAACATGGAGGAATGTTACGTGACTTACTTAAGCCATTTTTACTACCCTGCACTGGCTGTTTTTCAGAGTCCAGATTGGTTGATGTGAACTACCTCCTGTATCTCCTGCCTTCTCTGTCTTTCAAGGCCCCAGGCAAAAATCTGAAAGCTGTTGTATCATGTTTTGATAACCTTTAAACTTGCAGTCAGACATTGGCATGAGCAACTGGATCGTGGTTATATACATGGAACTACTGGGTAACAGTGACTGCAGCTGCTCAGTTACTCTCTTTTGTCGTCAACTTGACACTTTTTGCAGTTTCCATCATCAATGATATTGTGACAAACATCACATTGATACTGCTAATAATTATACTATAAACTATATTATAAAAACATGTCTACATCCTTATTTTTAGCAGCAGTGATGCAGTGTCTATGTGATAGACAGATCTACTGTATTACTTTGATATAAAGTTGTGTTTATTTTGCAGATTCATAAAATCTAGGTGTTCATCTATTCAAGGAGAGAAGAGCATGTAAAGTTAAATCAAAATACACAAAAAGTGTGTATGATACTATAGGTAAAACAGTCAGCTATAATTGAAGTTACACACCACTACACATTATTTCCACGTTGTTACAGTGTGATAGTTGGGGATTTGCACTTGGCAACAGCATGAAATAATGAATGAAATAAAATGTATCAAATATGGCAACTGTTTCTTAAAATGTAAAAACTTGAATTGAAAGAAATAAATCATGTCTGCCATTGAAGATACAGCTGGTAACTTTCTTTTGACTTGCCCTTTAGCAACAGAGCAAGAAGGAAATGTAACATTCAGCTTTCACAGCTTGGTTTCATGTGTTTCGCATGATGAGTCACTCCTGTTCAGAGGACACACAGGTCATCATGCAGTTTCCCTCTCTCTCACACACACACACACACACACACACACATACATCCTTGTATTTGCCCCTCAGGGGGCCAACAGTTTTTTGCATATTAATGGGGTCCACCCTTTCCAGTGGTTCTACAATGGTGTAAAAAATCAGGTAGGGTTAAAAAAAAAATCCCAGTCACAAAAATCACTTTAATTTAACAAATTATGATGTTTTGTCTCCATGTCAGTTTTTTGGTCACTTGGGGGGCCCGTTTCTAACATTACCTACATGTGAGGTCCAGTGTTACACACACACACATATCCAAAAACATGCTGGAAATTATCTCGATATTAAACTATAATGCTTTATAGCAGTTACTCCCATTCTCCCCCATTAAGATAATTTGTCTGTTTCTTTCTCTCTCTCCACACATTTCAGGCTACATTTTTTCACTCTTGTCATCTAAAGAAAAAAAAAACAAAAAAAAAAAACAAAAAACAACAGAAACTGCTTTACCTTCTATCAAAACAAATAATAACCCAAGATGTTAACAGCCTAATATTAAGTTACTTCTTTAACAATTAGTTTTTTTTTCAGCAAAAGTGATAGACACAGCAAATGAAATGAGTTTTAAATAAAACCAGGGAGTGAGGTAATGTTAGCACCATGCTGCGAGCAGTGAACCTGTGATCGTTACCCTTCTGCAGTTCTTCTGCAGTTTTTCTTTGAAGGCATGACTTGTGTCGAAGTCTCATCTGTGTTGTCTCTTTTGTCATGTATGATGATGACGAGCCCTGACTGCTGTCTGTCTGCATGCAGCTCTAATCCAGACGTCATGACGCCCTCACTAATGGATCTCTTTCAGCATGGGTCACATCATGACAGGCTGGCTGTGCACTTCAGAAACATCAAACTTTTCCTTTATCTGCTCTTCCACTGCAGAGAAGGACTGAATAAAACATACCTTATGAAACAGAAACTATCTACATCCATATTACACCACTGTAAATGCATTTCACATGACCATTATAAAATATCAAATCTTCACTTTCAATTTTAATTAGTGTAGAGGCTATAAAGTTGTCATTTAGTTATTTAAAAGTTATTAATAAGTGTCCTTAGACAGTTTTTTTTTTTATAACAAAGGAAATGTATTAACATAAACATTAAAAATGAACAAGCAACACTTGGAAAAAGATTCTGATATCTACTAACCTAGAAACCAGTTAAGCTACTCAAAAGCAAAAAAAAAAAAAACATCCATCCATCCATCATCCATGCTCGTTTAGTCCTATGGAGGGTAGCGGGCAAAAGCAAACAGCATTGAATAAAATTTTTTATCATGTATACATACGTGTCAGAGGGAATGTAGAGATGCGTGTGTGCACGTGTGTGTGTGTGTGTGGAACAAGATGACTTCTAAACCACGTGGTGGTGATGGACTACAAAAATGGCGACTGTGATCACTTGGGATTATGTGTGTGGCTGTATCACACCTGGAGCAACAAAATAAGTAGTGATGGGCAAATAAAGTCTCGACGCTCCGAGGCTTCATATTGTTAACTGATGGCAGACTGGAAGTACATCAGCTCTTTTATAATTCGACCGAAGAACAAACATGAAACAGTCCCAATTGTGTACAGCATCCTCATAAATGGACTTCCTTGGCATGAGAGGGTGAAAGAGAGCGAGCTGAGGATTCTGCTGGTATTTATGTCCAGTGAGCTGTTGCGTCAGCGGGACCCCTTATGGGTTTTTTGGGGTCTATGCCAGTGACATCACTTCACACTTGATTGTGAAATAATAAACCCTACAAAGCCTGCTGGGGATTTGAGTCATTTCAGTGTTTTTCTTTTTTTTCTTTTTGTCTCAAACCTTGTGGTCAGGCTTTTGCTGTTGGTGCAACACATAGTGTGGCCCAACAATAAAGATATAGTTACAGAGACATGGATAAATTATTTTCCACCATGTCATGCCTGCCTTTAATCTGTCTGATGAACATCTGATAAACTTCATTTTAGCATACTGTTATAATTAAAGTAGTGTTCATGCCAAGGCCACAAATTGTTTGTATAGCCACAAAAGAAACTATTGACAGTAGTTAATAATAGTTAATTATTTTGCTGAAATAAGATAGAAAATGAAAGGTAACACTTTGAATAGCAGTGAACTGGTAATTATTTAAGTTTTTTCTATGTGTTTTGCATAGCATCCCAATGTTTTTGGAATTGCCGTTGTAAAGAGATGGGTTTATTCAACCTTACTGTATGATTTAAAGGGAGTTTGGATATTTTTCTGCAGCATAAAGCCATGTGGTGCTATATTGACAAGTGCACAGAGCACACAAGTGATTTGAAAGTCTGACATTGTTAAAAGAAGTTTGATTTTGACCCATAATGGGGTTCCACAAATAACCCTATACTAAACGCACCAATATTTGACAAAGTAAATAAACCTGAAAACTATCTTGCATTCTAAAACACATTCAATCTATTGCCTTTTGGTTTGAATTTCTGATTTCAGTAAGTGTCTGCTAAATACCAACAGCTCCGGGTACACAGACGACCTTTCCAGAAGGTCATGTGATGTCAGCGTAAAGTCTTCATAAATAAGTCTTGATCACCATACTACATATATAACATTTTAATTTGAATTGAATGTACTTGTATTACTGGTTGTTGCCTCCTCTCTTACCAGCTGATCATCACGTGACCACAGTCATGTGGTAACATATTATTTACCCTTAGACTCAAACTCAGAAATTGATATTTTCATTTTATATTTAAAGGACAACATTGATCTATCATATTCATAATCATAAGCAGAATAAGTTGAATCTTTAAATTTCAAAAGGAAGGTAGAAGATCATTGGTTTGCTTATCAGATAAACTTATCTCTGAGTTGCTCATACAGCCATTGATGAAACAACTTTAACTAATTATTTAGCTATCAGAAATATATTAAATTGGAATGTGACTCGAGTTTATAGAAATCTCTAGATATAACTCATTGTGCTTGACGATATGATAATGAACATGATAGATCTCTGTTGTCATTTAAATCTAAAATATCAGAAGCTTCTGAACATTTCATGTAGAATCTTTTAACCTCCCGGTTATTTTCTAAATGCAATTACTCTCTTTCACACATATTCTTTAAACTGGTATTCTACCTGTCCTTTCAGTCATCTGATTCCTTATGACTCATTTCAAGGTCAACATTATTCTCAGCAGGTGATTTGTCAGATGTTCACTGCTCAAAGGCTACAAAAACATTTAACGGAGGCTTATTTTACAATTTGTGCCGCAATTTTTCCGCTTCAAATGACATTTGGAGAACGTTCTCCAACTTGTGATTTGACATTTTCTTTGGCAACATGCTGACAATGTGATATTCCATCAAAATTAGTAACTACTTTATTTTATTATTTATTTTTATTTTTTTCAGTTAGCCAGATAACTTTATCTACCACAGTGCATCGTGGCATTCCACATATTGATTTGGGACCGGTTTTACATTGGTTGCTTTTATCATTTATCTGGGCTTGGGGCGGCACTTTGACTGACTGGGGGAACATGGGAAATCTTGGGCTTAGTGGTCTGCCAAGAGACACTTTAGCAGGTGACAGGGCTGTTAATCAATCCGACAAAATTCAGTTTTTTGATAGCAACAAATATAAGGTAATAAGTTAATGTAAACTGAACACATCTTTTGGTAATATGGCTACTGCTAACGTCTTATGTTTTAAGGGCATCATTTAACTACCAGTTGTTTACCGTCTCTGTAAGCTGTTGAACTTCACATTTCTCCCACAGTTATTACAGAATAATATTTGCATTAAACATTCAGTTATTTGACTGGATTTGCTGAGGCAGTCACCCCTCAATAAATGTAGGTTATTAAATGTATGTTATGTCGTTTTTGTTTGTTTGTTTGTTTGTTTTTAACTTGTTGCACATCAGTAAAGGTCTCTAGACTCAGATAGGGCCTTGATTTATTGGTATGATCTATAAATCTATAAAGGCACCAAAATAGCAACAAGCCAACAAACTCAATTTCAGATTATATAGCACAGGTTTTACAGTTTTTTTTTTTCCAATCCCTGAAAAGCGTCTAAACACTGGCATCTGACCTGGAATTGCTAATTGTAAATTTATGCATTTATGTGGTGAGAAAAATACACATTTTTCATTTTGTGTTCTCAATTATTGACATTACAGATTTTATTATTAATTACAGTTAATTATTAGCTGCCACAATTTCAGAGTTTGAATGTATTTTTTTTTCACAGCTATTTTCACAGCTATAGTAAATACAGTGTAAGCTTCTCTGACAGAAAAGACAGCGTAAATCCTGAGGGAATAACGTATCTGTCTAAAAGACAGATACAATCCTTTGTGAGGATACAACATATCTGTCTCTTCTCTGTGTCAGTTTTGGATTATTTCTTAAATGCACACGTAGATGACAGTACACTGAAGCACAAAACATAAAGTGATATGTGTCAGATCTTCCAGATTTTCCTTCAGTTTTTGTCAGATCCACTGTCTGTGCCGTGATAAATCCTAAACATGTAAAGCGCACACACACATTGGCACATACTTATACTGGAAGCAGGACCTCATATATCTCATATAAATAAATAAATATGTGTGTGTATATGTATATATATATATACACAAACATCTGTATGTGTAGAGTCTCTGTGTGTGTGTGGAGGCTTTTGACTGGTAGAGAATGTGTCAGGGCTGTCTTTGTCAATCAGGATCAAACTCCGCCCCCTCTGACCTCATCATCGTTGTGGGCCTGTCAGATAACTTTGCTGAGGTGGCAACTTCACAAGGCGTGGACCTTCTATACGTGTGTGTGTGTGTGTGTGTGTCTAGGTAAAACGGTGGGGGTGGTTAGCAGGAGATTTTATTACAAGAATGGGATAAAATTCATTTCTGTACAAAAAAAGTAAATTAAATTTTTAGAACAAAGACTTTCCCAATATATCTTTATACTGTCAATTTTAGAGCAATTGTCGTTTTTTTACACTTATTTGAATACCAATGAAAAGTTGTGATATTTTCAATTCATTAGGACTTGCTTGCCTGCAGTTTTTATTTAATCTGACCATAGTGAGTCTCAGGCAAATACAACCATAAAACGATAATCTCAGGAAACCAGCTGAGCAGCACTGGCAAGTGTTCCCTTTTTAAAAACGTTTCTAGTGAGACCTAAGGTTAAAGGTAAAGAAAAAAAAAAAAGAAAAATAAGGGCCTGGTCCATAAAAGGCATTGACATTGCAAAGTTCAAGAAGGAAAGCAATACCCTTCATTTACACAAGCTCTACATGTGGTCGGAGGCAGGAGTAGATTTTGTTTATAGCTACAAAAAGTTTGGAACTACTAACATTTCATAAACCTTCACACATTCATCTATATGCACCACACAAACACACACATACTAAACCACACACACACTACAGACATCACCACTGTCTGTTTTATGTCTTTTGTTTAGTGTCTTTATCTGTCCTGATCTGTCCTTTTGTGCTACACTGTCTGTGATTTTAGTCCTCTCTGACAAAATTAGAGTTTTAGGAATTCAAGCATGTTAGATTAGACTGTCAGAGGGTTGGTCAAGGACTCTACTATCACTCCCATTTACGGAAATAAACTGGCATCTGCTACAAGATTAAATAGTGTATATATCCAGGGTTTGCCAGATGTTGGCACTAACCATCAATATGTATGCAGGCAGGTGGAAAAGAAAAAACAAACAAACATCTGTTCTGCTCATATTTCATGAATGAGGCCCACTGTCTGTATATACCTTTAAACCAACACATGTCTTCTGAGGAGTTTGCTACCTGTATAAGCGCTCCCACTCATACTACAATACAATCTCTATTCTACAACATCAATAACTTGAGCAGGTTACATACAGTATGATGACCAGTCATCTTAAACTCGTGTCAACAAACACGCCGTCTCGGAGATGTAGGGAAGTAATACCTGACCACCCACAACATGCTGCGATATCACAGCTTTTCTCTCTCTTCTTGATGTGAAGCTAAGAGAAAATGGTTGTGGAAGTTCTGGCATGAAATCAAATATTTACTGCTAGGATGAAATATTATAAGTTACAGTGAGCTCTGGATGAACTGATCATCAGCAGGTGTGATGATCTCACTGAAATTAGACTTTTTGCCAGTTTCCTTATCTGAAACATTTAGGTTTATGTTAACACAATGCCAAGAGAGAAAGGCATTAGCAGTGATCTTAGAGAAGCAATCTTTGCTGAACATTTATCAGGAAAGGATAATAAAATCATTTCCAAACAATTTAAAATGTAACGTTTTAAGAAAGATTCAAGACAGTTTCTAGGAAATCCTTCTCAAGGACAGACTGTACAATGCTCAAAAAAATATATATATCAAGAGTAACATCTCAGACCCCACTGGGTCAGGCCTCACTGAGTGTGTCCATAACAGCACAACAAACAGTTTGGCAGGAGTCAGTCTCTTCCGTCTAAAAAAAGAACATGACTGAGGTTGTTAAAGCTGCATATGTAAAAACCACAAAGACTTCTGAAACAATGTCTTATGTACCAATGAGACCAAAATGGACTTGTCTGACCATATTTGGAAAAATCAAACACAGCATTTCTGCAGACATCTTTATACCCACTGGTAGAGGAGTAGTGATATGGGGTTGTCTTGACCGTGAACTCTTTATACTATATTATTCATAAAGCAAGTAAAGCAAATTAGGAAAAATTGGTTACTAAAATGTTACACATTCTTGTGTATTTGCACAGTTACATTTACAACAGTTAACACGTTATCTAGGCTTTGGGCCTCTTTTGACCTCGCTGTTGAGTTTGTAAGATCGTGACTTCTAAGTAAAAAAAAAAAAGATGCTTGTTTTCCCTTTTTCTCCAAATTAGAATCGATAAGAGAATTGATAAAGAATCAAATCGTTAAACAGTATCGATAATGGAATCGGAATCGTAAAAAATCTTATCAATTCCCATCCCTACTCCCAGGTTGGCACTATCATTATAAATGGGGCTATTTTGATGTACTGCTAGGCTTGCATGAAAAGTTGATATTTTGTCCAGTTAGGCTTGCTGGTCCTAGTCTTAACACTGCCTAAAAACAGGTACCACAACAGTGCAACTGTAACATACACTATACTGCCAAAAGTATTCAATCACCTGCCTTGACTCACATATGAGCTTTAGTTCATCCCATTCCTAATCAATATGATGTAGGTCCACCCTTTGGATGGGGTGGCGTCCGTGGTGATGGGGTGGCCTTTAATTTCAGTCGCAGCTGGGCAACCAGTAGTCGGTGGTCCGTGTTTCCTAGCTGGGCTAGTTGGTAACACTGGATTTCCAGCGACTGGAGATAACGATGTGGTCTAGGGCCTTACGCGTTTTGCCATCGTTGCTGTATCAGGTCCATTTGTGTATATTCTTCCTGGGGAACCACGTGTCCACAGTAGATAGGCCTCCAGCATTACAAAAATGCTGGAGGCGGTCTCCGTTGTTGTTGGTGATGGGATCTGGGGATTCTGGGCCGATGATGTTTTTGGTCTGCAGGCCACATGAGGTGGAGAAGTACAAAACAAGAACAAAACATTATACTTGGCACAATGCAGTCAGACAGTTCTCCTGGAAACCACCAAACCCAGACTCTTCCATCAGATATCCAGATGGAGAAGTGTGGTTCTTCCCTCCAGAGAACGTTCCTCCACTGCTCTAGAGTCCAGTGGTGGCTGTTTTACACCACTGCATCTGACTCTTTGCATTGTTCTTGGTGATGTCTGGATGGATGCAGCTGCTCCACCATGGAAACCCATTCATGAAGCTCTCTGCTCTGTTGTTGAGCTGATCTGAAGGCCACATGAAGTTTGGAGGTCTGTAGTGATCGACTCTGCAGAAAGTTGTCGACCTCTTCGCACTATGTTGTTCAGCATCCTCTGACCCCGCCCCCTCAGTTTACGTGTCCTACCACTTTGTGGCTGAGTTGTTGTCGGTTCCAAACACTTCCATTTCCTTATAATACAGCTGACAGTTGACTGTGGAATATTTAGGAACAAGAAATTTTCACGACTGGATTTGTTTCACAGGTGTCGGAATTCACTGAGCTCCTGAGAGACCCATTCTTTCACAAATGTTTGTAGAAACAGTCTGCATGTCTAGGTGCTTAATTTTTTACACCTGTGGCCATGAAAGTGACTGGAAACACCTGATTCTGATCATTTGGATGGGTGAGCAAATACTTTTGGCAATATAGTTTATTCAACATTGACAATGTTCAGCTACAATGGAGTAAAGTGGGAATTTCTAATTTTAAATTTTTAAAGCATGTTATATATTTTGCTTCTTCTTGTTTACAGTGTGTTCACAAAAACAGTTACTCTTTAATATAAAATGTTTGTTTTTTGCCTCATATCTAGTACAGCAAATATTAGATAGATTTATTTGCTTTCTACTTGAAAATGCACAATCTTGCCCTCACCTTCCCTCAACTTTAATCCTTTCTTCATACATTTACCTCAATGACTTTGCTAAAATATAAACCTCTACCCTAGATAATACTTTTTAACTTTACATTTCAGTTTTCTCCAATAACCTCAAGCCAAGGAGCAGTGCTTAAACTATCCTCCAATCTATTTTTAGATAAATAATATTTTGAGATGGGAATAGCCACCGGGTAGCATTATAGTCTCTATCCCTCTTATCCCTCTTAGTAACTTCTTCTTTGGTGTTAGCATTCTAGTATGCCATCTATTTTTGTCTGTGTGGAGAGAGGCAAGCTTAATGGGAAGTTTAATGCTAGCATGAAACAGACACTCAAAACTGGGTCTGGTGTTCTGCCTCACAGGCAAAATTCTGAGTAAGTAGTTATCTTCTTATCTTTCAATTGTCCTTTAGTAAAATACCATGATGCTCCAGCAAAACATCACTCCAAATGATGATATGAATTTCGTATTTACCATAACAATGTTACATTACTTGAAAACCACTAGATGTGTTGTTTTGGTCTTTGTCTTTGCAAAGGATAAGTAAGCTATTTTATTAATCCACCACCTCAACTGCCAAGAAAATCTGTGAAGGAGCATAACATTAATTTTCTGTGTGCATTTATGTATGTATGTATTTTCTTATTTATCAGGTCACATACAAAATCTGTATATAATGCCAACTAATGTAATGACTATAAGTGGTCTGGATTAAGTATTCGTTTCATGGATGCAAGCAGGGCCGGCTCTTGGCGTAGGCGATATAGGCAGCCGCCTAGGGCGCCATCTGCTGGAGGGGCGCCGCCACGCCGCCAGTCCCCCTGTTGTTGTCATTGAAATTGCAGTGGGCTCTGGAGGGGGTGGGGGCACCGGGTGTAATCTCGCCTAGGGCACAAAACTGGGTAGAGCCGGCCCTGGATGCAAGGTCTGCTCTCAATGGCAGGACCTTAAGGTGACAGCAGAGCGACCTAGGGAGGAGACTGAGCAATACTGGAACAGCATCTGGGGAGAAGGGGGCAACACATAACACCAATGCCCAGTGGCTGGTAGATCAACACAGCATCCTCCCACAAGAGGTAGTTGTTATCAGTAGCAGCACAAGCTGTCATCACAATGGGAGACATCCAAGAAAGAGTGTGAAAAAATTAAGGGCTGGACAGTACTAGGGCCAAACATGATCCATGGCTAGTGACAGAAAAGCTAACTGCACTCTATGAATCCCTAGCCTTACAAATGAACTGCTAATTCAGCCACCCAGAGTGGCAAACCCGAGGCTAGACAGTCCTCATCATGAAGGACCCCCAGAAGGGAACAATACCATTGGACTAGGGAGTGTTGGAGCGACTGTCCAGGAGGAAACAGCATAAAGAAGATGGCCCCCCACTGATGATCTGCTAAGGGATCGCCTCAGGAAACTGAAATCCAACATGGAGGAGGGGGCAGAGAGGGGCTATCATGGAAGGACAATCTTCTGCATGGCATGTACCACATGCCAGGTGGTTCATATCGGAAAAAAAAATTGAAAAAAAAACATACCAATGGCAGGAAAAGACTAGACTGAAAGATCAGAGCCACTGATCATCATTGTACAAGAACAGACCCTAAACACAAGATTATAGACCTTTTCAGGCCAGCCCCCCGCAAGTATCCCGTCCGCCATTGGCGTACTGTGCCACAGAGCAACACTTTCACCGGCTCGCAGATTAACCAGTGTTTTTCTCTTTCTACAAATATATATTTTTATATATATAAATACATATATTATAATTATATATAAAATATATATAAATATATATTTTTATAATGTCGAGACGGTCGAGTGGGAATACATGTTCCGTGATAATCTGTGCCAACAATGGCGTGAAAATTTAATAATGGAAGAAGAAAGTATGTGAAATACACAAGCCTTTACTGCACGAAGACTGCCTTGTTTGCAGAACAAGAAGTTAGGAAGACGTGGGTGAAAAATATCAACAGAAAGGACTTTGTTCCAAATGAATACAGCCGGGTGAGTTTTCGTTAACATTCAATCTCGTACTACTCATAGTCTCGCTGAGAGTCCCGGACGATTCTGGCCGAAAGAACAGCAGTATGAGGCTACTGTAGCCCTCGGCGCTAGCACAAGCCTATAAATCAATGAATGAATGAATGAATTAGGAGAATGATAAAATAAATTAAATATAACATTAACACATAGCCTAATTTACCGCTAGCGTTAACGTTACAGTAGCACTGGGAGCTGTAACCTGGTTTGGTAACCTCAGGATCGACTCTGATTTTTACAAATGATGACATCCTGTTGGTTTCAATGAGTTGTGATCATCAGCTGTTGCTGGAGTGGTTTGAAGCTGAGTGTGAAGCAGCAGGGAATAACTCCAAACTTGAGACCATCTCAGTCGGAGAAGGGTATGGGATGAGGTGTTGCCTCGAGTGGAGAAGTCTTTTTCAGGAGCAAGGGAAGAGCAGAGTGGGAGATCAACAAATGGACTGGGGTGGCATCTGCAGTAATACAGACTCTATACCATTCTGTTTTGGTGAACAGAGAGTTGAGTAAAAAGACAAGACTCGATTTTTATTCTGAACCTCGCCTGTAGCCATGTAGCTAACACAGTCACATCCAGACATTCATCAGTATAGTCAGCTCTGTGGCCTTTTTCTCAGGCCAATATATGTTTCCCAAAGGACAGAAATGAGAAAAAAAACTGTCAAATCCCAGAGACGGTGGTGTGCCAGGCTGTTTTGTGTAAAGCTCTGGGGATGCACACATACACAAACATTAGACCGGAGTGCCGAGGTAAGTGGGTATTTGACAGTAAACCTTCAGGGAGAGAGAAGAGCTCTTGCTGTCCATAGAGAGGAGGAACTGGTGAGAATGAAGATACAGGGGGGGAGGAAGGGCATGGACTGCAGCAAGGGAAGTGATGACGTTTGTGCTGCATACAGCCAGGAGGAGAAATTTATTTGAAATTAGTAGAAGAACTACGCAACATCTGTCAAATTTTAGGCGATTATCTTTCAGCTTGTTTCTCATTTCCTAAACAACCACGTCGAAAGACAAATCCAGTGGTCGTGGAAAAGATGTTGGTCTGTTTGAGAAGGGTCAAATCATTGGCATCAAGCAGAGAAAACATCTAAGGAGATTGCAGAAACTACCAGAACTGGGTTAAGAACTGTCCAACACATTACTAAAAACCGGAAGGATAGTGGGGACTCATCGTCTTCAAGGAGGAAATGTGGCCGGAGTAAAATCCTCAATTAGGGGTGCACGATAACTATCGACCCGATAACTATCGGACCGATAACAGGAAATTATGACGTCATCCCGATAAGTCCGATATCATGACGAATAGCCCCGATAACATTTATATTTCTGTCAACACAGCAGTGCCTCGCTCCCTCTGAGCCTTGAATGACCGGCAGTGAATGTTATGTTCAAGGGACGTCGGCATAATCAGAAAAACGATTACTCAGTAAGGAAAATCAAGATTACCCCCCCCATGCCAGAAAACAACTCGTTAACTCGGTCATAATTTTGGTAGTTGCTGACTTGAATTGATATTCGCAGTATTTTCCCACATGTTACACATAAAAAATAAAAAATAGAAAAGGCTGAAAGAACGACTAGCAAACGAGGGAACGTGGGAATTTACGTCACACCTTGAATGCAGCCTGCAGCACAGCGCTGATCACAACAAACATGGCGGCGTGGAACTTCGTTAAAGTGTCAGAAGAAGATAGTTTGGTGGTTATTTGTGACGAATCCTCCGAGTGAATTCTACGAGGAGGGAAGCACAAGCTTTAATACGTAAAACCTGATCAGCCACCTACAACATAACAATCGCTTCCATGGAGTTTTTGAAATCGCGCTAATGTGAGCTAACAGAAGCTAATGCTAACGTGCGCAAGCCAGCAGCAGTCTCCCCTCCCCTCTCCCTCATTCCTCTCATCTAAAGTTTCCATTAGATTAAAAAATGAAAAACAAAAACTACTGAACCTCATTTACTTTAATTAAATGTATTAATTTAAATGGAACCACAAGCCAAAATCCTTTAAATGTTAATCTTTTATATTTTGTAATTCTGATGCATGTATTTCCATCAGCTCAAGGAGCCTTTATTCTTTTTATATCAGTCAGTAATGAACCTTATTTAAGTTGATGTGAGATATCAAATAGGTTTGTTTGATAACTTTACGAAAATGTTTGAGAGGCTTGACAATAGTTTTTCATTGGAAAAAATAAATATCTGTCTTTTAAAAAAGTCAAAACTATTTTTGATTTTGTTCGTAGTATTGATGTAATGATCTTAGGTATATGTGTGTGTTATCGGTTATCGGTATCGGTATCGGCCTTTAGGAACTGAAAGTTATCGGTTATCGGTATCGGTTTTAAAAAACAGTTATCGTGTATCCCTATCCTCAATTATTGTGATCAGCGATCACTTAAACGTTTGGTGAGTTCAAATCAAAGAAAAACAACAGTAGAACTCAGGGCTGTTTAATAGTAAAAGTAAGAGAATTTCCACACGCACAATGCTAAGGGAACTCCAGGGATTGGGACTGAACAGCTGTGTAGCCTTAAGAAAACCAGTAATCAGTGAGGCTAACTGGAAAAAAAAGGCTTCAATTTGCTAGGGAACATAAAGATTGGATTCTAGAGCAGTGGAAGGTCATGTGGTCTGATGAGTCCAGATTGACCCTGTTCCTACAGGGAACAGGTTACAATAAGTTGTGTAACAAATCTTTGTATTAGCATTAGTTGCTCCACAGTATGCAATCCATACAAAACATAATGATACTTAAATGCAATATACCTGTCTTCTTCAGAACTGAAAAACATTCATTATGAGAAGTGAAATGTCCTGAAGAAACACAAGCAAATACCTCGTTTCGTGCACAGACAATCTATAATTGGGGTGAATGAGAACGATCAAAGGAATAATTCATCACTGCTGTAAACACTTATGACATTTTTTTCTATTTGTCTCATCAGCACTATAAATGAAGCTGGAACATTTAGCGTTTTACCAAACAATGTTTATAGTACATTTTGTTTGTGGGGAGGAATTTGGATAAGGAATTTTCAGTCTTTGAAACCTTAAACAAAACTGCATAATCTAATCAGCTCAAACAATACAGACTCACAAATACAGCATGTGAAGTAGTATCATATACAATATCATGTCATGTACTGTATAATATGATATGCAGTTAAGTAATATAATATAATACACACAAGTTGTTGCTCATGTATTTTCAAAGCAAAAAGGTTCAAGGTTAATGAGTTTGTGTGTTTGTGTTGCAGACTGTGTCCTGAATATTAATGCAAAAACTGAAAACTGACTCTGAATAAATGTTTTGTTGTTTTCTAATTATTGTGTTTAAGCAACTGAACTGAGAGCTAGTGACTTGTTAAAGAACGTAGAGTGAATAATTCAAAACACAGAATATATTTCAAATAAATTAAAAGACCAGAATTGATTTTATTTTATTTTTGAAAATTTAATTGAGAGACTGTGGAAGCTGATGATAATATACGGTATTTAAAACAGGCTCTCATGTCAGCTTTTGTGGAAAAACTGAGAATCAAAAGTTGTATTTCGCCTGACAGCACTCAGATTTGAAATGTTGTAAGTCTTCCTTTAAAGAGCTAAAATATTATCTCTTTCCTTCTTTTTTGTTTTGTCCATTCCACTGATGGCTATGAAGAGGGCACATTTCACAAATTATTATCTCAAAAGCACTACTGTACTACCTAACTCTCACAAAAGATCCTGGTTCCTGAAACAGGTTCCCCACAGTTGAAATGCAAGCTCAAGAGGAAAAATAAGGGGTAAAAAACATAAACACTTTTTATGCCTCAAATTAACAAAAAAAAAAAGAATGTATTCAGAGGAGAGGAGTTTATTTTCCAATTAACACATGTGCAAGTTCTCAAAATACTTTTTTTGTATTATAATTTTATAGAAAAACCACTGGCAGTCAGTTTTAGAAGAAGAAAACAAAAACAAATCCCCTATTATTATCATTCAAAATAGCTTTACTACAATCACTTAATATAGTTAGATAAGCTAACACAATAGAATAGTAAAAAAGGGAGAGACAGGACTTATAAACACACAGGAACAAACGAGAGGCAGGTGTGAACAATCAGGCTGACAAGGGGGAGGAAGAAAAGCTGAAAACAACGGAGACAAGACAGACCTTCAAAGTAAAACAGGAAGCACTAGAGACATGGAGAGACGCCAACTTGACAAAACATACAGAACATACATAAAAACCATCATGGCAGATCCAGGCCGTGACAGATTGATTCATACCACACTGTAGTGTTTGATGCAGACCATTACATGTTTAGACCAACTGTGAACACAACTACAGAATAAAAGAAGAATAAAGAATGCACGCCTTACCTTTCATGAGTACAGACTCATGTCAACTAGCATCTGGACATTTGAAGGGGTGATGAGGGAATAACAGGTTAGGAGAGCAGGGTAAGAAAATATTTGTTTAGAGTGAAAGGGCCATATATACACAAATACATTTGTATTTTCAAAACTGTTGGGAGTCTATTTTTACACATGAGAAGGAGATAAATATGAACATAAAGAGGGGCATGAACCACCAATGAAGACTCCACAGCCACAACAAGAACGACAAGATCATAACTTACTGTCAGTCTTGAAGGGACAGTATGGGGTTCCATGAATGCCATAAATATGTTCAAGTACTCACTGTTTATGTCCGTTGGTCGTTTGTTAAGACGTTTCCCTGTGTTTATTTAACTTCCAACAATACTCTGGTTGTGTCAAAGCTCTTTTAACAACTACTTTGTCTATGTAGATGCTCACTTGGCTTAACGTTTGGTTGTATCTGTTAAACTTTGGTTTACACTTCTGTTGTCTCCTTACACTCACTGTCTGATTGTGTCACCTGTTTTTCGTCGTTATGATGCGTCGTTGGTACGTGTTGTTGCTTTTCTTTCGTAATTATGATGTACCGTTGGTATGTGTTGTTGTTGTGCGTTGTGATGATGCGCCGTTGCTTTTCGTCGTTATGATGCGTTGTTGGTACGTGTCGTTGCTATGTGTCGAAAAGCAACGACACGTACCAACGACGGATAGCAACGACATGCACCAACGACGCATCATAACGAGAAACAGTGAGTGTAAGGAGACAACAAAAGTGTAAACCAAAGTTAAACAGATACAACCAAACGTTTAGCCAAGTGAGCATCTACATAGACAAAGTAGTTGTTAAAAGAGCTTTGACACAACCAGAGTATTGCTGAAAGTTAAATAAACACGAGGAAATGTCTTAACAAACGACCAATGGACATAAACAGTGAGCACTTGAACATATTTTTGGCGTTCATGGAACCCCATAGGACAGAGGTATAATTCAGATTTGTTCATGAATAATAATAATCAAATACAAAATATGGGTAAATTAAGTGTGGTATCAGAGAGGCATCAAACAGAGGGATGCTTTTTAAATATCAGGCTAAATAGTGATATTTATTAGTGATTTATTAGTGATATGTTCTTTGTCCCAACAAATTTCACTCATATAAACATAGAGACATACTGATCTGTCCACTAAGACTCTCATGTCCCAGAGTAACTGAGAAGTGAAGACAACTTCAGAGGGGATGGAGGTGTGATAGAAGTCAGTTGCAATAAACTGCAACCATAATGTACAAGGTACATGTGGACCCCACCTCTTGCTGTCCCTTACAGCTCTATACATGATAAAGAACTGGGATGGATGGGTAAATGAATGGGTGTTTGGATGGTAGAGACACTGAATGCCATTAAACCTTTTATTTCGTAATGTGGACACCATCTTTTATAAATTCCTTAAAAATAAAAGGATTTTTTTTCCAACCACTGAAGTTTTTTTAATGCTATTTTGCCACTTTGTGTGCTGCGGATTTGTTGCAGCCATTTTTCAAGTAGCACTTAAATGCAGCCTGAGATACATGGTCAGTGAGACGTCTCTTCCCAAGAGTGTGTTGCTGCGTGTTTTGTGGAAGCCATTAAACCACTCCAAAACAAGAGGAACTAGAACAGGCTAGAGGCGCTCTCTCTCTCTCTTTATTTCAAACTTTGCTCTCTCCCTTTCATTTTTTCTCTCTCTTCCATGTTTTTGATGCTCTTTGTCACTTTCTGTATCTCTTCCCACGACTCATTCATCCATCCATCAGCTCTCTGCATCCTCATCCACCCTTCAAGGTATTTCCAGTAGAATGACACAAAACAAAGATGTCTTGCTTAGTTCAAATATTTTTAGCACACACACAGACGTGCACTCGCACAAACACAAACACACACATCAGTTGGTGCTGTTTGACTGGCCTTATGAGAAATCCATCATTTAGTTTGACATGGTTTCACCTCAAAGTTTCATAGACAAAAAAACTCTGTCACACTGCTTTCAACTGCTGCAGGACAGATGATCATTTAAGAACGATAATTCTTAAATGAAATGAATAAAATATAATTGTATGGCGATTGATTTTACTCACCAGGAACACCAGAAACGCCTCAAGCACATTTTCTTATGTGTATATATATATATCTATACAGAGTGCAAATTATACAATGACAATTGGGGGGGGTCAACATTTTCTAGAGATGACAAAGATGACAAAAATTGTCATTTTTGTCATCTTTAGGGGGGTCGAAGATGACAAAAATGACAATTTGTACCTTCTTTAGGGGGGTTGAAGTTGCAATTGGGGGGGGTCAAACCCCCCCAAACCCCCCCGTAATTCGCACTATGCATATATATATATATATATACAGTCATGGAAAAAATTATTAGACCACCCTTGTTTTCTTCAGTTTCTTGTTCATTTTAATGCCTGGTACAACTAAAGGTACATTTGTTTGGACAAACATAACGATAACCACAAAGACTGCTCATAAGAGTTTTATTTAAGAGCTGATATCTTACCATTTTTTTCCATGGTTTTCTTGATTATAACCTAAATCACTTAAGTTTTTACATCAATAGCTATGGCGTTGTACTGCCAAAAACACTGCTTTTATGCATTCAGTGTTTTCTTTTCTGTCTGTTTTAGTCACATGATGACGTTTAGTGGTACCAGGTATTAAAATGAACAAGAAAGTGAAGAAAAAATGGTGGTCTAATAATTTTTTTCCATGACTGTATATATATATAAATATATATATATATATATATATTTACACAGACAATTCCCGGATAGTCGGTGCGCTTCCAGTAAACATGGTGGACCAGGTGGACGCGCATTGATGCCATTGGAACGCGCTCTTGTAGGCGCTGACATGCGGATTGCGGGCGGTCTGACCACCCTCAATCCGCAAGCCCAAACCTGCGATGGCAAGATCCCGAGTTTGTGGAAAGGGCAAAAGACACGCCCATTGCCACACCTACAAAGTGAGTAAAGGAGTCGGCATAATGTGTAGCGGCTATAGCGGAGGGGAAATTGCATTAGCAGTTAGCGGAGTTTCCCATACACGCAATTTGAGGGTAGCGGCTAGTGTTAACGGGTAAGGAGAAGTGGACAATTGGGGCCATAGGGTCTGCTGTGGCGTCCCACAGGGTTCAGTTCTGGGACCAATCCCTTTCACTTTATACATACTGCCCTTGGGAAAAATTATCCAGAACCATGGCATAAACTTTCATTGCTGCACTGATGATACGCAGCTGTACTCATCCATGAAACCAGAGGAAGAAAAACGTTGGCCAAACTTTAAGGGTGCCTTACTGACATTAAGTCCTGGATGTCCTCTAACTTTTTGCTTCTAAATTCAGATAAAACAGAGGTTATTGTCTTTGGTCCCAAACACCTGAGGAATGGATTAACTGGGTTTACATTGGCTAGTAAAGCCTATAGTTAGTCTTGTGCTGTTGATGAATCTTGATGAAAAGATGCTCCATAGCGGGCTTGGGCAACTTGCTCTTAAAGGCAATGGCTGCTGATGCTCTGATTGGTTTAACAAGTGAAACGCCCAAACAGCTCCAATGCATAATGTAGCGGGTCGAGCAGGTGGGATCGCAGGTTTTGCAAGGGTGCCAATCCATCGTGTTCTTTTGCGGTGGAACGCCTTTCCCGCTACACGCGATCCCTAAACAGCTGCTTTAGCAGGTCTGGCCAAAGATTGGGCCCAATATGTATAAGAGGATTTCACATGTATGTATGAGAGGATTTCACATGTATGTATGAGAGGATTTCACATATATGTATGAGAGGATTTCACATATATGTATGAGAGGATGTGTGAGGATTTCACATGTATGTATGAGAGGATTTCACATGTATGTATGAGAGGATTTCACATATATGTATGAGAGGATTTCACATGTATGTATGAGAGGATTTCACATATATGTATGAGGATTTCACATGTATGTGTGTGGATTTCACATGTATGTATGTATGAGAGGATTTCACATGTATGTATAAGAGGATTTCCCATGCATGTATGAGAGGATTTCACATGTATGTATAAAAGGATTTCACATATATGTATGAGGATTTCACATGTATGTGTGAGGATTTCACATGTATGTATGAGAGGATTTCACATGTATGTATAAGATGATTTCACATGTATGTATGAGAGGATTTCATAGGTCTATGTGAGTGAATACATTTCCAGTTGTATGTGTAAGAGGATTTCACATGTATGTGTATAAGATTTCACTTGTGTGTGTGTGTGTGTAAGGTTTTTAGTAGGGATGTCCCGATCACGTTTTTTGGGTCCCGATCCGATTCCGATCTTTTAATTTTGATGATCGGCCGATTTCCGATTTTTTCCGATCCGATTTCACTTGTTTTGAGTGGGCAAACAGAGTTTAATTTCCCATGCATTTTATTTCCTGTGTACATTAATAAATAGGCCTGCATCCAAGCTGAGATTAATAGCTTTTATCATCTCATAAAATAAACAATAATTTATTTAAACACTCTTCTTTCTTTCTTTTTTGTTTGGGAGAATTATTATAAAACACATTTAGTTACAGAACAGGGACTGTTCAACAGTCTCAGTACTAAAGAACAAAGCACTTCCATTTAAATAGCAGCAGGTGAACTTGGCTAGCAGTTTAAGGCAATAAAAACACTAGCAGAAGTCTTTGCAGTCAATGAAGTCACATCAGAATAAAAATAACATAAAATATTAACTTCACTTCTTTCAAGACCCGCTGCACATGTTCGCGCACCTTTGTGTCCTTTGTCGTTCATGTAATGACGGGAACGAGGCTCGAGGTAATTAATGAGCCGGTTAAATGCCTTGTAAATGTGCTGGTCGTCCTCAGTAATACATTCCACGATTAGCTCGGTGATTTTTCTGTATTTCTCCGAGTTTTTCGGGAGTTTGTCCTTTCTTTTAAAGGTTTCACAGAGCGTTTGCTGCCGCCGGCACCAGCTTCTGACAGAAGGCTTCGTGATCGGTGCTGCGTGCTTTTTTAAGTGTTTGATTAAATTGGTGGTGTTGTAAACTCTCTTCTTACTTACCCATCATGATATATCAGCCTTCCACACGTTTCAAGTCTCAGTTGAAGTGTCGGTCTTTGTAATTTTATAGCGCTGCCACACTGCTGACATTTTTGCTAAAGTTTATCCTGACGCCGCCGGTCTTAAAACTTTTAAGGTGGATACGAGACAGCGCTGCTGGGAAACCTCATTTCAGTGCAAATTATTAAATGTATATAGTTTAAAAAATATTTTTGTTTGTGTAATATGATGTTCAAAACTTTGAACATGGCGCCGAGTGATTGGCAGCCTGTTGCAGCAGCTCCTGCTCACCATTGAGCTTTTTTCTTGTTTTACTTTCTTGCTTTGTTCTTTTTTCGTGTGCTTTATTATTTATTTATTTTTTCTGTTAGTGTGAACAATGGAGACTAAGGCCGCTGTGCTTTTAGTGGCCTTTCTCCTACTTTTTACCTACTTTTCTACCGTGTCCGGGGACCCGGCGTGCAGCCATGGCCCTATTGTTTACAGCAGGGACCAGCTGTTAGCGCTGCGTAACACCGCGGTGCTGCCCGAGAGACCCGATGTCCCCCGTGACCTGAGAAGGAGAAGGAGACGCGGCACCCGTGCCGGAGCAGCGCGACGTCTGCGGAGGAGACGATTCAGACCCGTCCTCCCGTCCATCATTATGGGAAATGTAAGATCTCTTCCCAACAAGATGGACGAGTTAGCGGCGCTGACCCGACACCAGAGGGAGTACCGGGAGAGCAGCATCATGGTGTTCACAGAGACGTGGCTGAACGCTGTGACGCCGGACACGAGCGCCGTGCTGGACGGTTTCCAGCTGATACGAGCGGACAGGACGAAGGAGAGCCATAAGAGGAAAGGAGGAGGGCTGGCAGTTTTTATTAATGAGAGATGGTGTAACTCTGGGCACCTCACCATTAAAGAACAGATCTGCTGTAAGGACATTGAGCTGCTAGCAGTTAGCATGAGGCCCCACTACCTGCCGAGGGAATTTACACATGCTATTGTCATAGCTGCTTATGTTCCCCCCTCTGCTAATGCTGATGCAGCCTGTGATGTCCTTCACTCTGTCACTAGCAGGCTGCAGACACAACACCCTCAAGCCCTGCTCCTGATCTCTGGGGACTTTAATCATGCCTGTCCTTCCTCCATACTGCCCACCTTCACCCAGTATGTGACATGCCACACCAGAGACAAAAAAACACTGGACTTGTTTTATGCCAACACTAAGGAGGCATACAACTCATCACCCCTCCCTCCCCTGGGAAGATCGGATCATAACCTGGTTCATCTCCTGCCTGTGTACAAACCTCTCGTGCACAGACAACCAGCTGCCACTCACACTGTGAAGAGGTGGTCCAGTGAAGCCGAGGAAGCTCTGCAGGACTGCTTCGACACAACAGTGTGGGAGGAACTCTGTGTCTCTCATGGGGAGGACATCGACAGCCTCACGAGCTGCATCACGGATTATATTAACTTTTGTGTGGAAAACACCGTACCCACCAGAACTGTACGGTGTTTTTCCAACAACAAGCCGTGGATTAACCCTGACATTAAGGCTCTCCTTAAGGAGAAGAAGAGAGCCTTCAGGTCAGGAAACAAGGAGGAGCTGAAGGCTGTGCAGAGGGAGCTGAAGAGAAAAATCAGGGAGGGGAAACGTTGCTACAGGAGGAAGATGGAGGATCAGCTGCAGCAGAGCAACATCAGTGGAGTTTGGAGAGGCCTTAAAACCATCTCTGGCCATGGGGAACCCAACTCCCAGGCTGGGGGGGATCAACAATGGTGAACGACCTGAACTGTTTTTTCAACAGGTTTGAGAAAGCATCTGCCCCTCCCCCAGCCCAGTCATCACTGCTGCAAGCCGCCTCGTTGACACCTCCAGTATGCGACCCCATCCCCCCACTCAGCTCCCAGCCACCCCCCACTGCTCCCCCTACACCTTCACCTACCACCACAGAGCCCCCCTGCTCCAACCTGTCCCTCACAACACTCCAGGTGAGGAACCAGCTCCGGAGGATCAAGGCGAGGAAGGCGGCGGGTCCTGATGGCATCAGCTCCAGGCTCCTGAAGTCCTGTGCAGACCAGCTGTGTGGGACGGTCCAGCACATCTTCAACCTGAGCCTGAAGCTGGGGAGGGTACCACAGCTGTGGAAAACATACTGCGTGGTACCGGTGCCCAAGACCCCCCACCCCAAGGACCTCAGCAGCTACAGGCCGGTGGCGCTAACATCCCACCTGATGAAAACCCTGGAGAGGCTGGTCCTTGTCCATCTTCGCCTCCTGGTGGGCCCATCCATGGACCCACTGCAGTTTGCCTACCAGCGCAGCATCGGGGTGGATGATGCTGTCATCTTCCTCCTGCACAGAGCTCTTTCTCACCTGGAGAAGCCTGGGAGCACTGTGAGAATCATGTTTTTTGATTTTTCCAGTGCTTTCAACACAATTCAACCTGTGCTCCTGAGGGACAAGCTGGACCACACAGGAGTAGACCAGCACCTCACATCCTGGATTATGGACTACCTCACTAACCGTCCACAGTATGTGAGGTCTGGGGACTGTGTGTCAGACACAGTTGTCTGCAGTACGGGGGCCCCCCAGGGAACGGTCCTGGCTCAGTACGGGGGCCCCCCAGGGAACGGTCCTGGCTCCGTTCCTCTTCACCCTCTATACTGCAGACTTCACATATAACACACCCACCTGTCACCTGCAGAAGTTCTCTGATGACTCTGCCGTCGTCGGTCTCATCACTGATGGGGACGACGGAGAGTACAGAGAACTGATACAGGACTTTGTAGACTGGTGCCTGAGGAACCACCTCCAGATCAACGCGGGGAAGACCAAAGAGCTGGTGGTGGATTTCCGCAGGCGAGGACACGCCCCTCCAACACAGGTGAACATCCAGGGAAAGGACATCGAGATGGTGACATCTTACAAGTACCTGGGTGTTCACCTGAACAATAAACTGGACTGGACAGATAACACCAAAGCAATTTACAAGAAGGGCCAGAGCAGACTCTACCTGCTCAGGAGACTGAGGTCTTTTGGAGTGCAGGGAGCCTCCTAAAGACCTTTTATGACACTGTGGTGGCATCAGCCATTTTTTTTGGGGTGGTTTGCTGGGGCAGCAGCATCTCAGTGGCAGAGAGAAAGAGACTGAATAAAATCATTAAGAAGGCCAGCTCCGTCCTGGGATGCCCCCTCGACCCGGTGGAAGTGGTGGGAGAGAGGAGAATGATGGCTAAGCTGTCCTCTCTGATGGACAGTGTCTCCCATCCTCTAAAGGACACCCTTACAGCACTGGAGAGCTCCTTCAGCGATAGACTCCTTCACCCCAGGTGTGTGAAGGAGAGATATCGCAGGTCCTTCCTCCCTGCTGCTGTAAGGCTGTACAATCAGCACCGCTCTCAGCAACCCCCCTCCTAATGGACAATATGACTCAGTACTATTGTGTGCAATATACATACATTCATCGACATGTGCAATATATACAGTATATACATACTCATTGACGTGCAATAACTACTCAGGTGTAATAATCACTACCAACATATCTTTGTAAATACAGTCAGATTTATTATTTATTATTTATTATATATTCTCTATTGTAGTTATTGTTGTTTTTATTATTGTTTTATCCTATTTTTATTGTTGTCCTTTTTCTCTTTTCTATTGCTATTCTCACTGCTGCTGTAACGATGTAAATTTCCCCATTGTGGGACAAATAAAGGATTATCTTATCTTATCTTATCTTATGATTACTTTATTAATTTGTGTTAATCAGGATCACTTTTTGAGGAAAAAAATTATGAAAAAAAGATCGGCGTGTTATAATAAGGTTGATCGGCCGATCCGATCCACCTTAAATTTTTAAGATCGAAGGCCGATCCGATCAGGGGATCGGGATCGGGACATCCCTAGTTTTTAGTATAGTAAAGAGAGACTTTGGTTTCATATGTGTGTGTATGAATGCTAATTCAGAATAAAGTTCCTTACAGCACCTCATAGAAATACATGTACATGTAAGCATTTCTGATTTTTCTTCTTTCTCCTTTTCTTTGTTCTTGTGGAGAGATAAGCCTACACACACAACATACAGGAAGTGTCCATCCCTGGAGGACAGCCGGTCTACTGGTGGTTGGGGTATTTAGACGTGATTATGTCATGAAGCTTCAAGAAATATGTTTTTTTTCATTGAAGGTGTTTTTTGCTGTTATAGAAAAAAAAAACCACATACTGGCAAAGATTTCTGCCCCAACTCATACCATTCATATTCCAATTATGACAAATCTGAATAAGATAGATGGGAAGTAGTTATTTTAATACAGAGGCATGTTTACAACTCATCCTATTTACTGTTTGTTTTCACCTCTGGCTTGTGCCTGATTTGCATGGTAATCATATTTGGTGTATTCATGTATAACTGTGGTATGAAAATCCACATGTAAACAGATTAGCAAGTGCAAGACTTTAGAGGAACATTAGCTTTTATATTCAGAAATTGGTGCTCATGAAGAGATTCTCTGGTGTAATAAAGAACTTTGATAAAGAACTGCTGTTGCTTTCATGTGGGAGATATTATTTCCAGCGTAATTGAAGGCAACCGTGATTGTGTGCAAACAGCGCTGTCATGCGCACGCAACTGACAGTCTGCTAAGCCCCTGCTCGTCCACACTAGTCCATTTTTGTCATAAAACAAAAACTGATCCACATCCACACTAACAATTTTATTCTGTGTAGGAAAATCTTCATGACATCAAAATAAATATCACATTGCAACCCATATGCTCACTGGACATGTGCGCACGAATGAAAAAAGGGCCAGAATACTACACCAGAAATAAGATTTGTCACAATTTACTCCCCCTACATGCAAACGTTGCAGTATCAATAAATGCAGACTACAACAAAGTCAGCAGTGCTTGTTGTTACATGTCTACGTTGTTAATCACACTGTCATTTAGGTGGGTTCGTGTTACCCTCCGCTGATGATTGGTGAATCAGATAAGCTTACATATGACCCAGAAAAGTTAATGATGAAGTAAAGCAATACAACTATGTTACTGTTTCTGAATGAATATGGTTTAACCGATCCACATTAGGCCATAGCAGTCGTATTCACAAACTGAAACAGGGTCTGCAGTGGATCAAAGGGTTTCTGTTTTTAAGGCTCAAATTTGTCAGAATACAGGGGGATGCTGGACGTAATTGTAAAAAAGTTAGGTTTCTATATTATTTGCTAAGTTCCCTAGTAGGTTTTCTGTGAACAGTGATAGTTACTAAGGTGTGTATTAATTGCTAAGCAGGAGAAAGGACTTTATGCATACTTTCTATCCTCTGGGCTGCCTGTCATTGAATTGGATGTACAGTGATCCCTTGCCACTTCTCGGTTTGAGTACTGCTGTTTTAGTGCTTCGCTGATTTTTTTTCAGAAATATATATTATAATTTTAAAAAATTTTAAAAGTCCCTGAAACCACAGGATTTTGTCTCACCTTCAGTGCGTTTACATGGGAAGTTTAATTCCTCTTTAATTCAGAATTAAAGTTAAAGCCGAATAAAAGTTACCATGTAAACACTTAATTCCATATGAAAATGTCAATTCCGAATTAAACTTAATTCCGAAGTAAGTGGCTGGTTTATTCCCGTTTTAATTCTGCATTAAGTAATTCCGCGGCCATGTATACACTCATTCCTGTTTAAATTAATTCCCGTCTTTCTGCGCATGCTAGTTCTCTTGCCCGTCTGTCGCCATGACGCTTATATTCTGCGCTGGGCTTGTTTTCAAAACGGCAGCACGCAGTAAACGGTGTTCAAGAGCAGAGACGATTTATTTAATAAATAGCTTGGAGGAACTGGAAATAATTAAAAGAACAGATGGCAGGAAACATAAAAATTGTGAGCTTTTCAAAGCGGCCAGGTTAAATGAAGGAGGTTTCACAGATAGAGACGCCACCCAGGTCAAAAATAAGTGAAATGTTGTTGCTAACCGAGTTGTTGCTAAGTTTGTTTTCTTCTGGTAGATGTAAAGACGTCTGCCCCCCCATCCAATCAGAACCCTTCCCAACCCCCAGACCTAAAGCGGAGTTGGATAAAGCTGAACAAACGTGTTTTCCATGTAAACCTTAATTCAGAATTACTATTTCCATGTAAACTCGAAGGAAAATAGTTTAATTCGGAATTATTTAATTCCTAATTATTAATTCAGAATTAAAAAACATCATGTAACCGCAGCCAGTGAAGAAACACTGTGAGCCAGCCTGGCTCCTTTAAGAAGGTAGCCTTATGGGTAATGGTGTGGCCTTATGGGTAATAGAGTGTGTGTGTCGTGGAACGGCAGAAGAAAACGAGGTGATGTTACAAGTTCCTGCAGTGCCAGAATAAAGTGTTCGTTCCATGCAGAGAAAACCGGACTTTTTATTTTGTTGTTGTTAGCGTGTTAGCCGCTAATTACGAGCCAAAAATAGCAAATTACCAGCGGTTTCTTTACTACAGCTCGGAGACCAGAGGCTGTGAAGGTAACAGAAAGACCACAGTTGAGCCTTTGTCTTGTTTCGCTACTTTTTGGGGGTTTTTAAACATATTTTAAACACATTATTGAGGCTCGGGGGGCTCCGGCTCCAGATCGTGGATTTTGATTGTCGCGGGGGGGCGCCGGTCCCCATTAACCGTGAAAAATAAGGGATCACTGTATCCCTTATCATCTCTTCCTGCAGGAACCTACCAAGAGGCATCTGAAGGCCATACTTTACTGACTGTTGGGGCCGTCAGATTGTATTATGTCCTGAGGTTTTACACCTGATGTTTTATTCACCAAAGGTGTTTTTGACTGTCAGGGAAAATAGCCAAGAGAGGGGGAATGTACAACTGCATGCCTACACTAAAAACCGCAAAGGTAGACATGATGTTTTAACCCCTTATCAAATTATTAGTGCCAACACAGAGTACAAGCCGTTCCTTCACTTAAAAAATCATTTAAAATGCAGAGAGTGCCCCCCCCCACTGCCCACACCATCCCCTCCCATGCACCGCCATTACCACTGTCCAACTAAGGGAGAAAGTACAAAAGTTGTAGATTCAAAGTTGGTCGAGGTCAACTCATACTCAGACTGAGAGAGCAGCAGCATGGAAGCAACTCCATGGCTGAATCTAAGACGTGATGTTTTTTGTATTTTAATAACAAAATGTGCAAGACAAGAAATATTGTCCACAAGTTATGATACTGTTTGCTAAACTGATCACTTTTGGTAAGTGAGCTGCTAATAAAGAAGATAAAAACCATACGAGGTAGAGTATGCATTTTTGGCCGATCCATATTCAGTTGTCCCTAGCAGGCTCCACTCCTTTATACACTTCCATTAAAGTCATTAAAGTTAATATAGCGGTTAGCGCAGGTAAGATCGCGGGTTTAGGGAGGTGGAAGATTGCGATCTTTGTGGGGGAACGCCCCTCCCGCTACCTGCTATCCCTTAATAGAGGCTTTAGGAGGTTTGGTGGAAGATCGGGCCCAATTTGTCTTGTAATCAATGCTATACAAATAAAGTTGAACTGAAAATGAATTTTATCTTCAATTTTGTGTGTCCACAGAAGAGAGAGGATATATTTGTATATAAGCTATATATACAAAAATATGCAAATATTTTAATGCCATCATAAGATTAAAAATAGGGATGATTGTGGGTTTGAATGGTTGTTTGTCTAAATGTAGCCTTGCGATGGACTGGTGACCTGTCCAGGGTGAACCCCTGCCTTTCACCTGAAGAGAGGTGGGATAGACTCCGGTCTATGGACACAGATGATGGATGGATGAATTTTTTTTTAAATATGGGAATAGAATGTGTCTGCATTCAGGCAAAAGGTTTAGATTTAAATGAGAGCCCATCAGTCTGATTCAGGTCACACAATTAAAATTCATTAGGCTTTTTTTTCTTTTCTTTTTTAAAGAGTTAACATAAGCTTGGTGTCATGGAAAGCCCTGAAACCCCAAAGTTATTAGAATTTCTGCAGCATCTCATGGGTTTTAATTTGCTTGTACTGGAACCTTGGAGACTCAAAAGCAATGGCCGTGAAACAATAAACAATAAGCATTGAGATTCTTTATTCATGTGTTAAATTTGTGTACGTGCGTGTGTGCACGTGAGAAAAAAGGTGTACATCTTGAGCAAGTTTGTGTTGAGTTGCTATGTTTTACAGTGCAACACAGATTACGTTCACATGATTTTAGTGGCATACGAACACTACTCATAATTAGCGCTGCAAATCTCCGAGCTTCTTTAGGAACATGAGCTAATTTTCATGTTTCCTTCCCTTCTTTCCCTTCCTTTTCCAATTCCGTCTTTGATTTTGCTAGTGTCCAACTCAGAAAGCTGGGTTTGCTTTAGCTAATCGGATCATTTAGTTGATTTAATTTCGAACCTTAGGATGAATTCACCCACTCCTCTCTCTTCGTTTCCTTTATTCATGGCTGTCTCGTTACCTCTGGGCTCTCCGTGTTTGCTCTTACAAATTTCAAAGCTTATTTATGTAATCAACTCATTTAGCTGGCTTTATTTTAACAGCGCTGAGAGGATGTATTTTTTTTTTCCTTTCACTCTATCTAGATCTTTCCATTTTTTTTGTGACTCACTGTTTTATATGTGTTTTCTGTTTCTCTATTTCTGTCTTCTGTTTTTTTCCCAGCCTCCTTCGCTCTCCCTCGGTCTATGCATCTCTTTTGTCTTATTGAACAAAGCACTAAAGGATTTAAATCTTTACGACAGCCTGTTTATCCTTGATAACTTATAATTACACACACTGAATCCATAACAGTCATTTCCAAAGTATCCTTGATTTCAAATGTATCTTTGCAGCATCCTGAGAAAGTGAAACATGCGTTGTGATGTTAGGTAGCATAGGTACATTGCTACTGGACCCTTTTACTTTTGAGCATTTTTTACAGCATAAAGTAAAATGTAAAGACATGATAGGCTAAAGCCATGCTTTTTTAATCTCATAGCTTTATGTGAGTTTTATGTGATTGCATTGCGATTTCGTTGGTCTTTATATCGGTAGCTCCAATCAAACAACTTCCAAATGGAAACACAAAATCTGATTTCACTGTTATAAACTCTAAATGAATCTTCTAATGTTCCAATGTTAATTCAGGCATCCAGTCAAGGTTCACAAAACATTTGGGGTCCTTTAATCTTCTTTAATACATTGAAACTTTGCAAGCATGGTCTGCAAATAGAAACAAGAGGACAAATTAAAAACTGTGTCTAGATATCACTTACAGGCTATAGAGTTTAAAGTGTCTTGAGTCAAATCGACGGCAATAAATGATCACAAATTGCCCTTGTAATGTGCATCTGTCGACAGGATCTCAAAATCCTATTCATTCTTCAGCTTTATTTATATAACAATATAAGGTAGCATATAAGTTTGAAGTAACTACTATCATGAAACAAAATCCTGAAGTAACGACAACAACGTGGTAGGCTAATTAACACGTTTAGAATTGCTCAAGTCTTTGGTTGTATCCATACGTGTTGGTGTGCACCCTAACCCTAACCTGCACACTAAATTACATTTTATCATTTTTCACTTAGTTCGGTTCATGTTAACAAAATGTTTTTCTTTCTTTAGTTTGTTTTTTCATCATTGTTTTTATTCACAGTTATTTTCTCTGTTTAGAAGAAGCTAATTCTTTTGGCAGTCCAGTTGTCTGCGCCTGTTTCCATGCGCTTGTTCGTTGGCACTCCCCTGGCCACACGGTGGAGCTGTTGCTTCATCCTCCTTTGGTCTCGGCTATACATGTTTCCTGGAAACGATCAGAATGGCAGGTTTATCGTCCTGTCCAGTCAGTAAAGGAAATGAATGTCTGGTCCCGCCTTCAGCTGCATTCCTGGACCTGGGAAGGCCAAAAGTTAATTGATGCAAAAAGGTTTTGGATAAAAGTTGTCATGGTTATTCATGATTCTGGGTCTGTTCCTTGGTTGTTTCTGTTAGAAGTCCAGTTAGTAATTCTGTTGGAATTTCGTCTTGGTGAGAAAGATCGCTTTGGTTTATGGCATATAAAATTTGCTTGGGGGTCATGTTCTGGATCTCTGTTGTATCCATACATGTTGGTGTAAACCCTAACCCTAAAGGCTGATTTATACTCGAACGTCAGGTCGTCTGCTTCACCTACGCAGACAACGCAGAGACTCCCGTGCACCTCTCCAAAAAAGTAACTCTACGCAGAGAGTGTGAAGAGGGGGAGGAGAGAGGAGCGAAAGGGGGCCTCTGATTGGTCAATTCTACATCCACATAGAAAAGACCGCGTAATTGAAGAAATGAGGAAGTACCCACATCTGTACGATTCTGGTTCTCCACACTACAAAGACAGCACATATTCTAGTAATTCATGGAGGGAGATAGCGATGAATGTGGGTCTGGATACGACCGAGACGGTGAGGAAGTGGAAAAACGCAAGAGATAAGTTTAGTAAGTTTAGCTCGTTCGTGATTGTCGCTCTCGCGTTGTGGCTTGGAATAACATAGCGGAGACCGCGCGAGTATAAATCAAAAGTGACGGCGGCATCTCTGCGACAAGCTGACAGTGACACATTGACGCGAGAGTATACACGGCCCTTAACTCTGGTGCACACTAAATTACATTTTATCATTTTTCACTTAGTTCGGTTCATGTTAACATAATGTCGTTTTCACTCCAGCTCAAACGCTGCACCACGTGTCATGTGACAACAGTCAAAACTGTCATTAGTCAACAGTAGTCTTGGGAGAGCATCATTTTTTCCATGACAACCAACCTGACATGAAAAGCTTAAAAACATGGCGGTGCAACAAGTCCCAGAGCTGGCCAGAGTTTTCTTCGTTGGTACCACCCTAGATGAGCTAAGCAGCTGGAAGCCGTTTGTCTGAATGTTACTTTCTTTTGTCATGTTAAATTTTCTCTTTCACAACCAACAACGCGCTTTCCAGCAAACTACAGAAGCCCCTTTCACTCAAAGATGTCCTGTAGTTGGGTTGGCTCAAGGTCAAAGGTTTCACACCACAAATGAACTGCATCAGAGTTTGACGACAGCCAAACCGAGACCTCATCTTCAGGCTACTCCCGGTGTGGCCGTTTTGGTGCACACCTGTGGTTGCTGTGTTCACACTGACCCAAGTGAACTAAATCATGACCAAAACTCCTTTGGGTTTACCTAAATAAGTGCAGTGGGTGAATGTTTTCAGACATGGCTGGACAGGACCCTCCTCTCTGGATCGTGAGAGGTCTAGAATATATATTAAGGAGTTATGGACACACATCCCAAGGGGTTAAATAATGACATTTTGACATGAAATGCTTCTTTTCAGTTCAAGTGAACCTGAATCTGGATTTTAACCTAATTCTATGGATATTATGTGAATTTCAGTGGCATTCACTGACAGATCCGATTTGTTGCTGCAGCTATAAACAACGAACACATGTGGCATTTTAATGACTTAAGTGGTAATTTCAGCCTTAAAAAGCTTGGTTTAGTACAGAATGTAAGTAACGCTCTCATTACACACTGGGTGCGTATAATGTGTATGAATGAATCACTTGACCCACAAAATAGCCGAAGGCTTGTTGCGACGTCATGTGAATACTATCTGTTTTACACCCAGTTAGAGGGCGGACCATCACTGGCTAATCAAAAGGCCTCATGGACCAATCAGAGAATGAAATGCTCAGATTGCTATTCGAGTCCTTAAAGGGAAAATATTCAACTATTTGGAGACTTTTCTACATCACCTTTAATCTCTCTCAGTTGTATTGAGCAGTGAACCACAGCTGGCCATTTCATTTCTTTTCAGTCACTGATTCCCCTTATATTCATTGCAAATGAATCTAAGCAACTGAGCAAATTCCTTGCAGGCTCTAAATGCTCTTTACTATAAGAGAAATCCCATTTACAGCTTGGCTATGGATTGTTCATCTAATGGGAACAAGATGGTTCAAAGCAGTACTTTGCCAGCATCTTGATCCCCCAAAAACTGCAGATGTTGCTCAGATTGCCAAGTAGGAGAAATCTTGTCCAAGCGATGACACAGTATTTAACTAAAAACGTTGTCTAGTTTAGCCCAGACAGAGGATGTGTGCGAGCTTTGTATTATTTCATGTCTCACTTTCGTTTCTCAGTAGCTTCAGCCCTGTTATATTGTAACACAAGGACATACGCATGCTGGCATGCGCACACCTGATGGCATCGTGAGGTCAAAATAGCTGCACACATGCTGAGGTCACGCAAGTAGCAGAGGCCCAGGTCACATATGGCCTAAAGCGAAACACACACACCTTCTTGGCATACAGATAAAGAGAAACACACAGAACTTGTACTGTCTCATGCACCCATTGTCTGCATCCATTAGCTTGTTTTTGTTGAACTGACCTAGCGTGGCCTCGACCTACTTTGTTGCATGTGTGCGTGTGTGCGTGTTTATTCGTGTTTTGGACTGTTTTCCAACTGAAGCATGTCTGAAGGTATGAGGCACTGCTGTCTCCTGCATGTGCACTGAGCTACCTCTCCAGGTAAGATCATTGTCTGTTTCAATAAAGAACACAGCGTACCTGAGGGGAGCCATCAGTCTGCGTTTGCTAGCATGTGTGTGCGTGAGTGGCGCTCGCAAGGATGCAGTTCATACACACTTGCTTGAGGGTGAAGCTTTTCTTAACCTCTATTAAAGCTCACCCTGTGACTGAGGAGCTTTTCTTTAGGTGGATGGAAGCAACTGACAAATTCATGCTTAACTAAAATGAGGATACGATGATAAAATAAGCTATGGAGCCCCGTTTGGGTCATAATTCAATGAATAAATTAGTCTATTATTATGAAATCCAGGCGTTTATTATTATGAAATTTTCCACATTATTATAATAATGGTTTCGTTTTTCATAAGAATGAGCTTTTACATAACAATGGCTTTGTTTTTCATAAGAATGTTTTGTGTGTCAATCACAGCAGAGAGGGCGGAGCCATTTATGTGATTGGCTGCTCTTTCATTCAGGTTTAAGCAACAGAACAGTAAATATTGATAGTGGCATCATCAACAGTAACATTTTCAAAGGCCTCTATCATCCCGACCATTTCGAAAACCTCGTCAAATCGGGTCAAAATAGTATCGCCTGATAAATTATCATTTTCGATATTGTCTGCTAACCTGGTCAAGGTTTCCCGTAGCTCAGTCCAAGCTAGCATAGCTACAATCGGACTAGGAGCGCACCTTGATGACGCCACAGCCCGCTGCTAACGGGACCTCACGGCCAAAACTAGTCGATGTCAGAGTGTAGAATGGAGAAGGATCAGCCAATGAGCGTGCAGGACAACCACTGGCCCCGCCCACTGGCCAAATGTCATTATTATGTAAAAGCTCATTCTTATGAAAAAAAAAAGCCATTCTGAAATAAACTATTATGCATTAAACTAAGATTAAACAATAATAAAAAATATATTTCATAATAATTACTTTTTTTTATAATAATGGGAAATATTTCATAATAATACACATATATTTCATAATAATGGATACGTATTTCATAATAATAAACGCCTGTATTTCATAAGAATAGACTCATTTATTCATTGAATTATGACTCAAACGGGCCTCCATACCTTCGCAAAATTACAGTCATCTCAAGTTGTGCTAATTCATTATTTAATTTCACAAGCTTTGGCCATTTTTATGCAGTAGAGAGAATAATAAAATTACAAAAGAAGCCTCTGTAACAAACACGTGTCAGTTAAGCGCCTCCTATTTAGAGTTGGAACTTGTGCCTAAACAGGTTTTACAATGTTACACGATACAAATCTCAGTGGCAAATATAACTGCCAAGATCGACACTGGTTCACAATAAAAGCCTCCCAGCAGATAAAGTAGAGAATATCATTAATCATAATCATTTCATTAACTTCTGTACAAATATTCATAGTTGCTGATAAAGCCGTTTACACGCTGTTTTCCTAAAACCCACAGGTAACATTGAAGCTGTTGCTAGGCTGTTCAGTAAAAGTGTATTTACAACCGAGTAGTCGGATCCCTTATGAGGTCTTTGTTGTCTTTATTGCGCTTTTAGAAAGAATTATATTTTCAGTGAAAGTGATCCACTGTTAACAGCAACAGTTTGATTCATTGGTTATGATAATTTAATTCATTTTGTCTTGAAAGATTGTTAACCAGCATTAAGTTCTACATGGACTGAACATCAACAGAATGAAGCATTTGGTTCAAATTAAGTCTCAAATTAAGTTCAAATACTGAACTGTGTCACTGGCTTCAGGAAGAAAAGAAATGTTGCTGGGAACTGAAACATACTAACTAATAACAACACTCAAATATTTCAACACAAATTCAGCATGTTTATTTTGATTCCTAAATTTAAACTTGTTATGTAGAATATCACATAATGTCAATATCATGTCATTTGTTTTATTCCATCAGAACAGAATGACACAATTAATTTGTCATTGTTAACAAAATTGTTTTTTTTTTTTCTTTTAAAGTAAAAGTAAAAAAATAAACTATTTGCTGTAAATGCATAGCTGGCTCTGTACATGTAGTCACCCCCCCCCCCCCCCCCCTACTTTTTAAAGTGGGGATTAATGCAGCACCACCACGAGACCTCGTTCATCTCCAGCAATCATACACCAGCTGATTGGATTATTAATGGTATGGATTAGTTTATAGCTGTAATCTGAATGCAGTATTGACTCTGAACTAACTTTAATGGGGATGAAGTTATTGATTACCTAATAACCGTGACGGTGCCCATGGGAGGAACGCATCGATTGTGCATTCACTGGAAAGAAGCTCAGCGCTCTGTATCAGACACAAACCAGAAAAGTGACTGATGAAACTGAACGACATGAACGTGAATGTATACATTTGACACACTTGATTACTCCTATTTACATGCAGGGTGTTGGGTTTGTAATACTGGCAAATTACATGGACTGAAGCTGAAGAATTCAATTAAATTCAGTTCAATTTTATTTGTATAGCGTCTGTTACAATGTCAGTTGTCTCTAGGTGCTTTACAGAGACCCCGAGCTTGACCCCCGAGCAAATATCATTAACTAAAACTTTAATATTATATCCAAATCAAGAATAATGGCAAGTAAAAAACTCAACCCAGAACCCAAACAGTGGCAAAGAAAAACTCCACTTTAAAAGGAAGAAGCCTTGAGCAGGACCTGGATCATATGGAGGGACCTTCCTGATGAAGACCAGCCGGGTAGAGAAAGAAAAAGAGAGGAGAGACATGACAGAGAGAGGACGGAGGACAGAGAGAGGATGGAGGACGGAGGGAGGATGGAGGATGGAGAGAGGATGGAGGACAGAGAGAGGACGGAGGACAGAGAGGATGGAGGACAGAGAGAGGAGAGACACAAATGACTGAATGAAATAATGACATAAACAGATGCAGGTAGCAGCACTGAGGTGAGATTTTAAAATAAAGTACACATACAGTGATCTCTTGCCAATTCGCGCTTTTCCGCGAAAAGATGTCTTGGCGAAAAGTTCCACAGTTATAGTTATTTGCGGATTTTTCAGAAATATATAATATAATAAAAAATCAAGAAAAACAAGAAACATCAGAGGATGTTGTGCACGTTCTCTCAGTGAAGAAATGTTGTGAGCCAGCCTGGCCCCTTTAAGAAGGTGGCTTTATGGGTAATGTAGTGTGTGTGTCGTGGGATGGCAGAATGAAAACGGGGTTAGATGAAAAGTTGAGTTAGCATCAACAGCAGCCCGACATTTATAGATTTACATTCTCTGTTAACCGACAGGAGCCCAACAATACAACCTGTGTGATGTTACAAGTTCATTCCATACAGAGAAAACCAGACTTTTTCCTTTTGTTGTTGTTAGCATGTTAGCCGCTAATTACGAGCCAAAAATAGCACAATACCAGCGGTTTGTTTACTACGGTTCAGAGACCAGAGGCTGTGAAGGTAACAGAAAGACCACAGTTGAGCCTTTGTCTTGTTTCGCTGCAGTGCCTCGCTACTTTTTTGCGTTTTTTTAAGCATATTATATATTTTATATATATTATACATATATTTAAACACATTATTGAGGCTCGGGGGGCTTTTGATTTTCCCGGTCCCCATTAACCGTGAAAAATAAGCGATCGCTGTACTGTTTTGGTCTTGGAGGCTGATATATGGTCATCTCATGTTTACTAGAATGATAAGTGACTGTTCTTGCTGTTTTTGTCAAACAGAGAAAAGACAACCACGTACCACCGCATGGCTCTCGTTCAACCTCTCTCTTTAGCTCATTATCCCTTTTCTTCCCTCAGCTTTGCTATGGATAGAAAACGTGTGTCGTTCCTGTCAATATGGTATCTACCCACGCGCACCGCTATATATAGGAACTGCCATCTTCCCACAATCCCCCTCCTCTACTCCTCCACCTCTTCTATTCAGTTTTCCCTTCAACATGCTCATTTCACTTCAAAACACACATGGCATGCTTTGGAGGAAGAGGTGAAGGAGGAGGAGAAAAGGAGGATGAAAAGAATATAAAGGGATTGGGAAAAGAGGTGAAATGGTACAGGATGAAATAAAATATAAGAGAGACGCAGAACGAAAACAACTAGATGAGATGCGTATGGAGAGGTTAAGACAGTGGCTGACTTAAGAGATGAGAGAGATGAAAAGAATATATATATACCATATAATGTATGTATATATATATATATATATGTGTGTGTGTGTGTGTGTGTGAAAAAAAAAAAAAAACCTTGTTTGCTTTTAATTAGTTTTAGCCCTACAGCGACTATCTTACCTGATGATTCCTTGAGATCAATGATCTGTCCAATTTGTGAAATGACAAATATTAGAATAGAACTTGTATAGCTACGCATGCACTAGTTTTAAAGTTGACATATTATAGTCTGGTTTCAAAAGTTGAGAGATTTCCTCCATATTTGAATGAGATGCTTAAGTCAAAATACTCCAGGGACACAATACAAAAACAAGTTTTCAACCATTTTTTGAAATGTGTAGCAAAATGCAATATTATGTAAAGTTGAGTTGAGATTCTCATGTGGAGTAAAAAATGGGAAAGCGGGATGAATCTCCTTGTCTGGAGTCTGGGACATTGTAACGTTGCATAACAGATGTGAAACACTCAGTAAATGATACTGTATATCAGGCATTCTCAAACAAAGTAACAGGGCTGGGTTATGTAAAGGTTTTTACATTGTTAATCACTTTAGACACCCACATTTCCCATCTCAAACTTTTTATTTATTTACGTTGGCCATAGTGTATCACTTTTAACCCATTTGATATATCATGTTTAACCTGTTATGACTTTAGATTAGATTAGATTAGATGTACTTTATTCATCTCCTTAGGGGGGAATTCAGAATCTCATCAGCTCATCAATAACATAATTATTAATAATTTGAACAGAATGAAAAATTAGAAATTAAAAAGTATATTTGCTGCAGGAACAAAAGAGGGTTAAGGGACCAGTCCAACTTGTTATCCAGGTGTAGACCTAAATATTTATAGGTTGGCACCACGTCAATGTCCATCCCACAATTAGTCACTGGCTGAAGTCGGGGCTTGGACCTTTGTCTCTGAGTTATCAGATCTCTCTGTTCAGATTCCTGCCTAGTTCTGATACACGCCACAATAGCAGTGTCATCTGAGTATTTCTGTATGTGGCAGGACTTAGAGTTGTATTAAAAGTTCGCTGTGTACAATGTGAACAGGAGTGGAGCCAGAACAGTGCCTTGTGGAGCCCCATGTGCTGCTCATTAATGTCCCAAAAAGACCTGACAAACTGAAGCCTTTCTGTCAGGTGATCAATGTGATCCAGGAAACAAAGGAAGGGTCCAGTCCCATCTCTGTGAGCTTGTCTTTGAGTCTCATTGTTGCCCCTCTAGTGCACCTGTTGTTAATTTCATTAACACCAAAGCAGCTGAAACTGATTAACGACCCCCTCTGCTACTTACCTGACCAGATCAATATCCCAGAAGTTTAATTGACTTGATGCTATACTCTGATTACAAAGTGTTCCTTTAATTTTTTTGTGTAGTGTATATTACAGACTACAAGATGGTTTCGTAACATTTGTATCTTTATTAACTATGAAAATATTTACATTTGTAGCTAGCTAGCAAAAAATGCGCAAAGCCATCTGGGTAGGCCTTACTCCCACGGGTGGTGCTGGAGAATCTCAACATGGGGGCTGTACTGAGGGCGAAACAGCCCTCAAGTTTAACGTTCTGAGAATCGAGACAACACTTGCACTTCCCAGGAGCGTGTATTTTTTAGATTGAAAGTTGAGATTAAGGATTAAGGGAGGAATTGGAATTCACCCTTATGCTTATGCCTGTACCTCTGCTTTTATCCAAAGTGAATTACAAATTGAGGAGCATAATAAGATAAAGTCCAAGGGAATAAGATGAGGGTTAGAAATGAAAAAAAAAAAAACAAACACTGATTCATATTTATCAGCACAAAGTTTATCAAAAATAAAAGCAGTTATCTCAAAGAATAAACACGGTAAAAGCAATCACACCCCAAAGGGACTTCAAACTTTATGTTGTATGCTCACTATGCTCCTTCCTTTTCTTCTTTTTTCTTCATCTCTGAAATATCAACTGTAAAGCCCTGAAGGCGATAAACAATGTATAGTTTTTTTTTTCTTTTAAAATGAAATTTCTTTACATTAAGGGCCATAAACAAATTTACGACATGTTGCACTAAGTGATTTGTGACATGTGGAGAATAAAGCTTTGTGCCCAGATTGGTGCAACACATATATTTATTGAAGGATTCTCTTGTGCAAACATTTAACACAATGTTAGTGCTCTATAACACTGACCTTAGGACTGTACTTTAAATCTGTTCAAGTTTAAAATTCTGCTTTATACATAGAATCAATGACATTTGCTTCAAGCATCTACTAAGAAACGTCATCCATATTAGCTTTTTTAAATTGCATACTAACATGTTAACACTCTTGAACTTTTATCCTTTCTGAATCTCAGTTTTGTTCAAGTACATTAAAACCACTATATTCTAAATATGTATTCTGGAATTACCTACACAGTCTAATAAACGCTAGTTGCCTCTTTATCTTTGCTGGCTAGAGAATAAAATATAAAATAAGATAACACCAGCAGGTCTGAACCAGCCGGCTAACTTGCAACATCCTCGCAACGACCTTAGTTTTTGTTGCCGTAACAGTTCTTACCTGTGCAAACATTTAACACAGTTGTCAGCGATATGCGCTTGCACATTTCTTTGGAGTCCTGGTTCTGTGCTCTATAACCTCTGACCTTAGCGCTATACTGCGCCTCCGAAGAACTGCTGGCTATTAAACTCAGGGCGCCCTCTGCTGACACTTGGATGTACTTGCACAAACGTTCATAAAATAGCCTGTTTTCCTGCTGACAAAATCACTGTAAATTCACAAATTTTGAAATGTTTGGTTGTTAATTCCAAATTGGGGTTTATTGATATGCTAATGATTTATTGATATGCATTTTTCCCCCGATAAGATACAATAATTTCAGAGGAAATGAACATGCCTTTCAATATACAGTGGTACCTCTACTTACGAAATTAATTGGTTCTGGAAGTAGTTCCGTAACTTGAAAATCTCGTAAATTCCCAATCCGTTCCAAGCCCCCCAAAATTTGAGCATATTTTTTTTTTATAAATTATAAATAATACATGAAATTGACATAAAAAACCTGTAAGAAATACATGTTAGAACTAGAAAATCACTCAGAGAGCGGAAACATAACCTCCTTGGCGGAGGTAAAAATTGTTTGTTTACCTGGTTGCTGGGTTACGCTCATACAGGCAAGGGGCCCTCCTAGCCAATGGGATACCAGGAAGATGCTAAGTGATAGCCAATGGCAGAGCAGCTCGGACGCACCGAAGTAGCAGTGCGTACTGTATTTTTGCCTTTCATATCCTAAAATTTCTTGGCTAACAAGAGGCGATATTTTCCCGTTGAGGCGTCTCGTAACCTGAAACTTTCGTATGTAGAGACGTTCATAAGTAAAGGTACTACTTTATTTGGTTAGGATGTCATATACCTGAAATGAATTCAGTGTCTTCAAGGTTTGTTTTTTTTTTTTTCATGTGTTCTTCTAGTGTTTTTTATTCATTACTTGAGCCATCCTGAATGTAATACCAACTCCCTAATTCAACACTTTTTTAACCAGAGAGGTTATAGTATTTCCAGATAACATATATTGTTTTCATAGTCCTTCTCAGTCTGATTCATTCATTTAAAGGCATTAATTTCAGCTCATCAGGGCTCCGCTGGTTTAGTACTCATGCTTGAGTGCTTTATCGTGATTAATTCCATTCATAACTCAAATCCCATCTGCGCTGGACAGTGTGTTCGATCAGATTTCTTCATAAACGCATCACACAGATGTCAAAGTCTTGTAAAAATTATCTTTATTGCAGCAGAAAAATAAGAAAATAGAAAAGGCAGATCACTCACAGTAAAAGAAGCTTGAATTTGAAATACTCAGACATTATTTTGAATGGTTGTTTTCTCCATGGTAAAGTCAAATGAGGAGGAATTGGTTCATGACAACAAAAAACAAATAAATAAATAAATAATGGCATGAGTAACTATCATAAGTTGAACATAGAAAAATGATATAAAGTTGAATAGTCTGGTCTAATAACTCACTGCAAACTAACTGACAATATTGCATTTTTGTCGGTCCAGAGCTATCAAACATTGTTTTCCTCCTCTGCAATGTCTGCAAGCTACCCGAGTTGCTTAGCAACATATTTGATTGACAGGCCAAGTACACGTCACGTAATGAAACAACACAATGGGTAATAAAACACAACATGTGATAATGAACCAGGACATCAAAGAATGAAACAGCATATAACATGCCAGTGAATTATTAAAGTATTTTATGACATTTTTGAGAGAGAAAAAAAATACAAACATCTCAAATTAACTTATGTATTGAATTATGTCATCTTAATTGTTTGTACATTAATAGAGACCTGACATTTGGGAAAGTTTTGTTTTTAAAGTTTAAAAAGCAAATGTTACTCTTGTCTGTGCTGGGTATTTGTAGTATTATAGTATATGTAGTATAGCAGTGCAACAGGCAACAAGCTAATTAGAAAAAAAAAAAAAACTTTTAAGTGATTTTCCACTGATGAGTCAGCATATCTGAACAGACCTTTTAAGATTAATTCTTATGATAGAGCTATTAAGGTATGGAAATGTTAAATCTTTCTCTACGACCACCTGGTAAGGTTTTACTACTGTCATTTCAAAATCACAGAAAATGTATTCCTCCAAACATATTCCCCATTATTTTGTCCTTCTCGCTGTCCTTGTTTATGAAACAACACCTACAGGCAAACGAAAAGCATTTCATCGACACACTTGACTGACGTCCACCAGCGCCTGCCATTTAGGTGTTTTCTGTCTAATACTTATTTTATTTTAGAGCCGTACAATGACAGCTGCTTTAGAGTGAAGCAGTTTGTGACCCCTCGAGTGTGATGTGAAAACAGACAACAGTGTTTATTCCCCTGATGAGATGCTGATATACTTACGTCTGCCTGTCTGGATAAAGAGAATGACCGTCTGCGTCTGATAGTGAAGCAGGATGAAGAAATGTCTGTAGAGACCCAGCAAGGACAAACCAGTAAGAGATGAAGGAAGGTCACGAAAGCATTCGCTGAAATGTTCACCATTGCTTTCTTGTTATTGTTATTTCAATGTTTCCGTCCCTTTGCCTTCTTCTCTGAAGATAGATGGCGGTGCTGTTGTCCTTCCTTAGGTCAAGGCCTTGCAGCCTAGGACACCATCCCACTAACCTCCCCTCCCCTTCACTACAAATACTGAGTTTTCATCCAACTGTCAGGCAGACATGTATGGAGCCCCGTTTGGGTCATAATTCAATGAATAAATAAATGAGTTTATTATTATGAAATACAAGCGTTTATTATTATGAAATACTTATCCATTATTATGAAATATTTTCCATTATTATGAAAAAAATGTAATTATTATGAAATATATTTTTATTATTATTTAATCCTAGCTTAAAATCAAGTTCTCCCTACATTTCGTGCTACGTTTCTTTGTCGAAGTCAACTTGATTTTGACGGCATGGCGACAGGAGAAAGATCATTTTCTGACTTACTCTGAGAGGTAGCTAACAGGCTCGATGTGAGTCCCCCACCAACTGCATGGAGAAGGATCAGCCAATGAGAGTGCAGGTCAACCACTGGCCCCGCCCAGTAGTAGACAAAATGTCATTATTATGTAAAAGCTCATTCTTATGAAAAACGAAGCAATTATGTAAAAACTCATTCTTAGATAAAAAAGACATTCTGAAATAAACTATTATGCATTAAACTAAGATTAAATAATAATAAAAATATATTTCATAACAATTACATTTTTTTCATAATAATGGGAAATATTTCATAATAATACACATATACAGTCATGGAAAAAATGATTAGAGCACCATTTTTTCTTCACTTTCTTGTTCATTTTAATACCTGGTACCACTAAACGTCATCATGTGACTAAAACAGACAGAAAAGAAAACACTGAATGCATAAAAGCAGTGTTTTTGGCAGTACAACGCCATAGCTATTGATGTAAAAACTGAAGTGATTTAGGTTATAATCAAGAAAACCATGGAAAATGGTAAGATATCAGCTCTTAAATAAAACTCTCATGAGCAATCTTTGTGGTTGTCGTTATGTTTGTCCAAACAAATGTACCTTTAGTTGTACCAGGCATTAAAATGAACAAGAAACTGAAGAAAACAAGGGTGGTCTAATAATTTTTTCCATGACTGTATATATATATATATATATATATATTTCTAAATTGTTTGGGGCCAAAAATTATGATTTCAGTTTTCCTAGAATTTAGGAGTAGAAAACAAAGCATTATCCACACTTTTATATCTTCGATATAGCTTCTGTAACTTCAGAAATGTATTAATGTGATGAGACTTCAGGGATAAATAGAGATTGGTGTCGTCAGCATAAGAATGAACATTAATGTCATGATTTCTTATGATGCTAGCTGCCTGTAGCTCAGTCGGTCACTGTAAGGTTCGTGATTTGATCCAGGCTCCTTATGTCCAAGTGTCTCTAGGTAAAAACTCTGAACCCTAATTTGCCCCCAGGGGGCCTGGCAGTGCCATGCATGGCAGCAGCCACCCTCTGGTGTGTCAATGTGGCTGAATGGGTGAATGTAAAGTGCTTTGGGAGCACCATGATGGTGTCTAGAAAGTCCTATATAAGTGAAGTCCATTTACCACGTTACCTAAGGGGCATCCACCTTACCGTCATCCATTCATCATCCACCCACCCACCAATCCATCCATTCATCCAACCATCCATCAGTGAGCGCCAGACTGGTTCCAACAACCAGTCAGATCAGGTCGCGGGAGTAATAAGGAGGATGACACAGCATCATAGAGAAACCACGGTGGCATGACCCACATATCACCCCGCTCTGACTCACTTTATGGCTCTTCTCACATTTTTGCCTTCACTTGCCTGCTGAGCTTTTCTCTTAGTGCCCACTGTTTGGACCCTTGACATATCTTTTCACGGTGAGAGGATCACAGACTCTCCCGAGACAAATTAATGCGGAAGACAGTGTTTCCCTAACAGCCATGACGGTTCAGCTTCCAGAAGTGTTGGCACTGTGCCGCAGTATGGCATAATACAGTAGTGATTGTGCAAAAGTTTCTTTTTCGATCCTTAAAGCATTAAAAAGAGGAGTCTCTAAAATGTTAAGTGTGGACCTCTGTTTTCTGTAAAAGGCCTTCACAGTCCCAGATGAGAGGAAGTAGGGAGAACAGTGGCAGTGCCGGCTGATGAAAAGGGCACTTGACTGGGGTGGGTGCCTTATCGAGGTACAGTCAAGGGCATAAGTATGCTGGAAGTACTCAGATAGCAGAGCCGAGCAGTGGTTACACAATCACAACAATTCTTCAGTGAACAGTAGTTAAACTGGGGGCTAAATCTGGCTGCTGCTGCTGCTGCTTGTGTAACAAATAGACTCAGCACTGGCCTGAAGAAAAGCTTTGCTTCTAGTTTTCCTCTACCCAACCATGCACTATGAATAGAAAGCAGATTTTATTGCAGTTTATTTTGATACTGCATGTGTTCAGGGTTTCACACATGAATCTTTCAGTTTTTTTAGCATAATTTTTACATGCTGAAACCCACCTACCTCCATTTTTTTTTTAATTTTAACACTTTTTAATTATGTGATATATTCTGAATTCTGTTTCACGAATAAGGAAACAGTATTCAAATATATAATTTATGTTTATAGTGACATCTAACTATGAGAACTGGAGACCATGGGCATGATTGGTGACAATCGTGGAATTATACCTATGTGCAATAACTGCGGGAAAATGGAAGAGTGAACATTTCAGTATTTAAAACTACAGAAATAGAGCTGGGAGTGGGGTTATGGACGAAGCTGGGAGGGTAGCATGATGGTCTGTGTATAGGCATTTGCCGATTGTGCTAGTAAAAGTAGCATATTATGCTAGTGGCAGTGCAAATTTTTTTGCCCAAATTATGCTCAAATTATGCTCGCTTTTCAAAATTATGCTACTTTTAAAGAAAAAATATTCTGTGCACAAACTTCCCAACTCAAAAGACAAGTTTGAAAATGTATTTTATTAACCCTGGCCTGACTTTCTGGGCCCGGTTGTTCAAAACCTGGGTAACTTTATCGGGTGGTTAGGCCTATACGGCGGATAAATCTGCTATCCAGCGGATAGTTATCCAGCTAACAAAAATAGGTTGCACAAAGCCTGGATAGTGTGGTGGATAACTATCCGCGGATAGCTTGCTAACCATCGCGTGTAGCAGAGCGTGACACAGTTTGCGCAAGGTTTTGCACTCAAATGGCCTCCAGTTACCATGGTAAAGTATGCAACAAACTGTGCGCTCGCTAGCAAACTAGAGACACAGACTTCCGGTTCCATTTCATTGAATTCCCGCGGTTTCTCAACACAACTAAAAAGCAATCACAAAATAGGAGTGGAACCAACTGTTAATAGTAATCTATCGTTTTTAGTAGCTGAGATCTTCGTTTTCTTGAATTATTCTAAAATTGTGCTATTAAGACAAGAAAATATACGGATTATGCTAGCAGTGCTACTTTTGGAAAAAAGGCAAAAAGTTTGCTCAATTCCTCAGATTATGCCAAAAATTATGCTAGCACAATCGGCAAGAGCCTATCTGTGTATCACCCGTTCACTCAGTAATTCACTTTAATATTTTCAAACAAAAACAGAGTCAAATTCATATAGTTCTTTGTTTTCATTTCTTTATTTTATTTCAGGTCGCACACACAAAGTAGCTACACCCATCAGGCACCATCAGTGCCAAAACTGGTACCGTAAGTAACAAAGGAAGCTGTTGACAACTGCAGATGACTTTACTTGAACAGCGTATGCCCCTAATTTATGACAGGTTCATGAATGTTATGGGACGCTAGACTCGAAACTAACGTTTTGAATCTTACATCACATGAATGTAAAACATGTTTATGAATCACCCTGTGTCCTGAACACATGTTTTGACTTTTTTTATACAGTCCACAACAAAAAAAATAAAGTATTAATAGAAAACAAAAGTCCCTCTACAAACCTGAGTTGTTGTTTCTAACTTCACGAGAATTAATTTATGGGGATTAATAAACTGGTAGTTCAAAGATAATCAAGTTCGGACGTTTCTGAGTCCTTACGTCACCAAACACATCAACAGAATGTTATGTTCTGGTAAATAGCCAGTAGATGATGGGAGCATCACTTCATCTGCCTCTCTTCTTACCCTGATGCTCCCGTCACTCTGGAACAGGATCAATCTGGACTAATCAGACCACATGACCTTCTTCCATTGATCCAGAATCCAATCTTTATGCTCCCTAGCAAACTGAAGCCTTTTTTTCAGTTAGCCTCACTGATTAGTGTTTTTTCTTCAGGCTACACAGCTGTTCAGTCCCAATCCCTGGAGTTCCCTTAGCATCGTGGGTGTGGAAATGCTTTTACTTTTACTATTAAACAGCCCTGAGTTTTACTGTTGTTTTTGATCTCACCAAATGTTTAAGTGATTCCTGATCATGATCATTGAGGATTTTTTTTCCGGCCACATTTCCTCCTGGAAGACGATGGGTTCCCACTATCCTTCCAGTTTTTAATAATGCGTTGGACAGTTCTGAACCCAGTTCTGGTAGTTTCTGCAACCTCCTTAGATGTTTTCTCTGCTTGATGCCAGTGATTTGATCGCTTCTCAAACAGACTAACATCTTTTCCACGACCACCGGATGTGTCTTTCGACATGATTGTTAAGGAAATGACAAGCAAATTATTGTATCAGGGTTAAATAACTTGTTGCCAGCTGAAAGATAATTACCCATGCAGTAATTATCCAATAGGAGGCTCAGTACCTATTTGCTCAGTTAAATCCAGGTGGCAACTTTTTTTTTTTTTTTTTTGGCCAGGCAGTGTATGACACACAACACTTTGTTTGTTTGTTTTCTTTTTCAGTTAATGTCTTTGTTTAAAGGTTCATTCTATCAGGTGCTTTATCACTGTGGGCAGTTCTTCTCAGCACAGGTGATGTGTCTGTCTGCTCAGCTGATATCTGCAGTAGGTGGTTGGTCCGCCGATGCCGTGATATGTCCACTGTCACTCTGCTGCAGTGTCTCTTGTATTTTCAGCAAGCTCCTCCGATTCCTTCTCAGGATCTGTCCGTCCTCTGTCTTTACTGTGTAGGATCTCGGCCCAACTTCCTACAGCACAGTAGCTTTTCTGTTCCAGATGTTACTTAAAAGTCCACAACTCACAGTCAACATTCGCGGTCCAGCTCACAGCGTCAGGCGGCTTAACACTTACCGTGACTCCTGGAGTCACAGGAGTCAAGATAAAGATGTTTTATTGAAGAATTTTTGTTTTCAATATCTTCCCAGTGGATATAGGAATTTGGTAAACTGAAGAAGGCCACATCAGCCTGGGAAATAACCTAAAGTGCAAACACCAAAATTTCAGGTTGGTAGGGTTAGGGTACCCTAACCCTAACCCTGACTTGTCTATTCCACCCAGTCCTTCTGCATGATCTTTCCTAAATAGTTCTACCTGTTCTTTATCACTTAGGTCCACACTGTATCACCAACCAAAGCTCTTCACTGGCTTTTCCTGACTGTTCGGGATTTTGGTCCTCATCAGTAACAAACTTCCTATCGCTAACCCTCCCTCTACATATTGAGATGCTTCTAGATTTACAAGGCTCAGTCTTCATACTACCCTTGTCTGAGGTTCATATTTATTCTTTCAAGTAGCCTTCTTGTACATGGGATTGCTGTAGTCACCAGTGTCAAGTCATCCATGTTTTCTCCACCTACCACCCACTTCGATCATTTCCTTTGCCATTGTAAATGCTAATAGAGAAATTGTGCACCCTGCCATTATACCCTTTTTTCACCTCTGCAAGCCTAATGTCCTGAAAATATGTTTTCAACAAGTTTACAACTACCCCAGGTACTGAATCAAACAGATCCCAAATAAGGCTATGGACGGTGGATGGATGGATGATTAATACAAAAGTCCTATAAAATATAAAATGAAGTCACTTTTTTTTTTTAATTAAAAACAAAAGAACAAAAATCCAAGAATCCAAATTCATTATTCCGGGAAATATCTCTCTCAAAAAAAAAAAAAGGATGGAAAAAAAAAAAAAAAGAACAATAACCAGTTAAAAATTGGAGGAATTTCCTCCATAAAATAATGTATCTGCTTAGAAATGTATTTTAAAGACAGACTTTCATAGTTTTATCCCACAGTTTGATCAACATCATCAAGTAAAAGTACCTTGACTCCAGATGCTCTGTCACTTCAGGCCAAATGCGTCAAACTATGTCCAGTTTTTGTAGTGACTCTTCGACTAGTCACAACTGAGTAAACAAGAAAGTGGAAGCAACTGTGAAATAGAACAAACTTATTGATTGTGAGACTGAGACACTCATCAGTGAAGAGAAGAAAAAAAGGTCTTATTTATTGGTCTCTTTTCTAAATAAAGGAACAAACAAAAAAAACACACATCAGATAAAAACATCAGGGGAACGGGAAGAGGGCCAACAAGCCCTTCTTAATCTGAAGCTGATGAATGGATAGCCGGTGTTTCAGATCACATGGCATCGAGGGGAGATGATCAGCAGGAAGAAAGAGATGCATAGATGGTTGAATGTCTTTTGTTTTTGAGACCAGAGGATGAACCAGCTGTTGCCCAGAGCCAGAAAATCTCAATGTTCTGCAAATCCACATTCTCTTTTTAAAGTTTTCCAACCCTGCCAAAGCAGCCATTCTTTTGCACAACCATTGCACACGCCTGAGATAATTTATAATACCAGATCCATCTTTAGGAGCAGTAACATGATTTAGAAATGTATGAAAAGTATTCAGATCAGAACAGAAAATGAAAAATTTGTTATAATCATTTTCCTTTTTTTCTTTGTATACACGTTCTCCACCATATATTCTTACTTTTAACTTTCTTGACTGCCGTTTTTGTGGTTTTGTGTGTACGTATTATTTATGCACCTAATTTTCAGCTGTGCCTCTGTATATGGAAGTAAAAATATCACAAAAATAACAAGCTGAGAGGCCATATTACATACCGTGATGGTGTAAATATCTGAGTTCAACGCAAAGTCATGTAAAATTCCTTAAAGAAACATAAATTGAAGTTAAACTATCTTTAAAAAACACACATTAAGAGACTGTAATGATTGTAAAACTGTTGCCATAGCGCTGCATTCATTATCTATGCTAACCCAAGGCTTTAAAGGTCCTATATTATTCTATTTTGACTTTTTTTTTATCACTACAAACTTGACTGACATACGTTGGGACTCAAAGAAAAAATAAAATAAAATAAAAATCATGTTTTTCAAGATTTAAAATAGAGAAGAGGTTGTACAGTCAACAATCCTTCTGGTATCAGTCACTTTTCAGATCCAGTCATCTATCCAGTAGTCTATCATTTGTGGTACGGCTGTATAACTACTCAGTTCTCATGTCCTACATAAGCCCTACATTTTTTTTTTTTACCCTAAATTTCATCCTAAAAGTGATGCTGGTCAACCTCCAGAACCTCTGTGACAATGATTGTTGCAGGACACTTCTGGATAAGTTATGTGTTATACACAAATACTGAATTGTAGCAGCTTTAAACAAGCCTTTTTTTTTTTTTCCAAATAATACTGTGCACAGCATGCAGGAAGTGTCTCAAACTGCCCGTATATACATTTGCGGATGAATGTCTTCTGGTAGTTGGAATCAGCTGTCTATACACCTTTTCGACTTGAAAATTGTGGACATGCGCCCCCTAGTGGCCCGGACATAACTGGAGTGTGCGGTGCTCCACCAACTAACCCAAACACAGCAGCGTGGAGCATCTGTTACTGATAACGCAGACATGTCTTGGATTGATGATGTTAGGCAGTGGCCTCCAGTTACAGATGAAGGTAGTTTATCGCTGTTTTTAATGATTGGTTATGGAAATAGCATGATCTATTCCCATAATCAAACACTAAAAACTGGGAACGTGAAAAATGCAACGCTGGCTATAACTAACGTCAACAAGCCATAAAGATTATGCTACTGTAACGTTAACGCTAGCGGTAAATTAGGCTATGTGTTAATGTTATATTTAATTTATTTTATCATTCTCCTAATTCATTCATTCATTCATTGATTTTATAGGCTTGTGCTAGTGCCGAGGGCTACAGTAGCCTCATACTGCTGTTCTTTCGGCCAGAATCGTCCGGGACTCTCAGCGAGACTATGAGTAGTACGAGATTGAATGTTAACGAAAACTCACCCGGCTGTATTCATTTGGAACAAAGTCCTTTCTGTTGATATTTTTCACCCACGTCTTCCTAACTTCTTGTTCTGCAAACAAGGCAGTCTTCGTGCAGTAAAGGCTTGTGTATTTCACATACTTTCTTCTTCCATTGTTGAATTTTCACGCCATTGTTGGCACAGTTTATGACGGAACATGTATTCCCACTCGACAGACTCGACGTTATAAAAATATATATTTGTACAAAGAGAAAAACACTGGTTAATATGCGAGCTGGTGAAAGTGTCGCTCTGTGGCACGGTACGCCAATGGCGGACGGGGTACTTCCGGGGGGGGGGCTGGCCCGAAAAGGTCTATAGCCTGAGAATTGGCCAAAAGAACTGATTATCTCTACTGCTCTGGAAATAGAGGCCTCAGGACTACTAAAAAAAAGAAGGGCGTCATCTGCATATAGCAACATTTTATGCTGCGTAGAGTCTACCTCTATTCCTTTAATAAACAGGTCAGTCCTAATGGCCTCTGCCAGGGGCGAGACTGGACAGCCCTGCCGGTGCCACGCTTTTACTGTACATGCAGGGGATGCCATCTGTAACGACTGAGGCACGAGGGGCGGCATACATCTGATAAAGTTGTTGTCACCTGAGTTAAATGTGGAGAGGACATGCAACAGGTAAGGCCACTCAGTCCTATCAAAGGCCTTCTCTGCGTCGAGTGAGATCACAACATAGCGGCCCTTCGGCTCAGTTACGCACTGTGCTGTATGAGGTTTAGGAGTCTTCTTACATTATTGCATGAGTTGCGACCCAAAATGAAACCAGTTTGATCACCTTAGACAATATCTGGGAGGACAGTTTCAAGCCTACCGGCCAATATTTTGGCAAGTAGTTTTTGGTCCACGTCCAACAATGCAATTGGTCTGTAAGAGGCACATTCATCTGCCGGCTTGCCTTTTTTTTAAAGTCAATGAAATTTTTGCATCCAGCATCAAAGTATTTGGGAGCATATTAAGCAGTGGATCGACAAGCAGATTTTGGAAAACTTTATCAAATTCAGGAGTCAAACCATCTAGCCCAGGGGCTTTAATATTTTGTAGAGCGTTAATAGCTTGTGTGACTTCCTGTCGGATAAAAGGCCTATTTAGAAGCTTTTCTGTGTTTCAGATGCTTAAGGAAGATTAATATGCGAAAAGAAATGATCCATCAGAGTCTCCGAATTACAGTCAGACTCAGAACTATACAAGCCCTCATAGAAATTAATGTGCTTATTATCATAAACTCTTTTACCAGATCGATCTTTTATAACTGGGAAAGCTTGAGAGCCAACCTTTGCCTTCACTAAATTTGATAAATATTTGCTCGCTTTATTCTCAAATTCATACATCCTTCGTCTGGCCGGAAGGATAGATTTCTGTGCATCTTTGGACTAAAGACTGTCCAGAACTGCAGTAGCGGTATCAATCTGAAGCCTCAAATCCTCTGATGGATTAAACTTAAACTCTCCTTGCAGTTTACATAATTGCTGTTCAAGCTGTTGTTGCTCAGCCCTCTGCTTTTTCTTTAGATGTGCAGAAAATGATATTGTAGATAACAGCTTTGGCTGCCTCCCAGAGCAAACAAGGAGACACACCTGGGGTGTCGTTTTCAGTAAGAAAAAGTTTGAATTGTTCAGTAAGATAAAGTATAATCTGAAATTTGTTTTTTTTTTTTTTGAGAAGATGGTTTTGGAAACCGCCACATCCCTCTGGGGCGTTGTACTTTACTGGTCACGACCAAAAACACAGGCGAGTGATCACTAATGATAATGCTATCAGTCGAGCAGGAGAGTACCCTATGAAGTGCAGATTTAAAGTAAAAAATAATCGATTCTAGAGGATGATTTATGAACTCTGCAGTAAAATGTAACCTGTCTTTGGGATGAAGGGACTTATCCCGCCCTTCATTGGACTGTACTGCTTTACTGGATCACCAAGCATGACTGTGATTGGTGGGTTGGTGCCCAGCTAATAAAAAGACACGTGTGGTAAGGGATGGACATGATTAAGCTCACATATACTGAAGAAGCATGGCAGAAAAAAGTTACAGCTGCGAAAAAAAACCAAAGCCTAAAAGCTGTATCTGATGTTTATTGAGGCTACGTGAAAATCATAATGACCAAACTCAAACACAAGGCTGTTCGTCCCATAATGACGGACTAATTGCACAGCAGGTTCAGGGAAAGCACTTATAGAAGCGCTTGAAGGCTGATGGGCAAAAGCAATCCATGACCAAATGGGCGCCGTGTGGAGCCTGGACCCGGTACCGCCTGGACCCGGTACCGCCTGGACCCGGTACCGCCTGGACGCGGTAAGCAAGGAAACGTCGCTGCTCCTGATGAATCCGCTGATGGCAATAAAAGACATCCATGATAACGACAGTCTTCCCACATTAGAGCAAAGCCAATCAGATATTATCATTAAAGCTATAATTTTTGTTTTTATGTCCATGTGTGAGTGTTTCCACTCAGTGTAATGATTTTACTGAATAAACAATGCGCTATAAAAATGTATTTATCTTTTGGTCTTCATTTGGAGGCTGGGCCCCCGCATAGCCATAAATGACAGAAAATATTATCAAAATTATTGTGCAGGGTGAGATATGTGTCTTTTTCTTTTAACCCCTCATTCTACCGACATATTTCACATACATGGATTACCGACTGGGGTCCGTGCGGACCCCAAGAATAAATCACTGTAATAAACAACCATCAAACTGATGTATTAAATGTCATCTGAGGAAAAAAACAACAACAGATTATTATTATTTTAAGAAAGTTATAGTTAATTTGCATATTTTATAAAACGAAAATATACTTTTCTTTAACCCAAAAATGTCAACAGTGGAATTTATGATCTCCTTTACAGCAATTAAGATGCTATCTGAGCTAAACACAAATCCATTGAAATTTTTTAAATCAGTTAAAGAATGAGGCTACAGCAGCTTTTCCCTCTCTATTACCATCTCTATGGTAGTCACGTTAGACTTGATTCTGATATAATTTAGTGTTCAGTAATTTCAAGTAAACATTATTTGTGTTGTATTTATATGGTGAAACCAACCACGGTCATTTTGAACCCAATATATATAAAAAACTTAAATAAACCCACAACCATTTAAATGTCACTACATTTTAATTTTATTTGAATTTTAATACAAAAGTCAAAAATACAAAAGTAAGATACTTTAAATTAGGACCCATGGCAAATATTGACTCAATAAATGGTTCCATCTATTAAAAATACATAGGCGGAATTAGAGAGAGATCCTCTTGGACCCCAATGCATTGGAATTTTTAAAAATCACAGATAAAGACAGAAACAGAAAAAAATCATATGACATCATTAGGAACAAATTGATTGACAAAGTCATGAAAAATTGGAATTATAGAATAAAGCACCTCTGAGATATGACAAAAAATACATCTCTGGGGTCCTCTCGGACCCCAGTCGGCGGTATGAGGGTTAAAGAAATAACATAGACGTCAGTGTTAGACCTTACGTCAGGTTTAAAGGAGCAAAAAGCGAAATCATTTCACCGCTAGGTTTGCTGTTGAGCACTGCCTGTAGACCAAAACAAAGTGTGCCATTAGCCACACCTCCTCTGCCTCTGCTCGCCACCAAGCCCCCCCCCCCCCTCCCCTCCCACACACCCCCCACTACACCCCCGCTCGCTTCGAAGATCTACCTAACACCGAGCAAAAAACATCACCATGGCGAGTAACAAAGTAAGTCATTTATAACATCATAATGTTTATACTGGTTTGTCCGTAAATTAATCTTTATGTCACTAATTTAGTGAGTCACCATTAGCATCAAACGTTATCTATTCGCCGCTAATTGCGTTAGCAGACAGTTCAACGTTAGTAACAATATGACGGCAGTGAATAGCTTTCCTGCCAATACAATCTACCGGTAAATAAATCCGAGTCCGACTGTAGCCCCTTTAGCTCTCGTAGCTCCCTCCACCTCGGAAACGCCAGGCCAATGTTAATTCTGGTTTTATCTCTTTCTTTATCGGACAATTTCTTTGCCAATGACCGTTTTTTTTTTTTTGTCTGCTCCTGCTCGTCTTCATTGGAAGGTTTTTGTTCCGCTGTCTGCCATTTCAGTTCGAAAATGCTGCCGCCGTCACTACTCACTGGCTGTCGCGTTTTATAGAGAGGGAGGGGGGAGGAGGGAGGAGGCGGAGTTTCACATGAACGCACATGAACGCGCGGCCGGACCGGCTTGTAAACTTGAGGCTGGAGATCAACACAGAGAGCGGGGGTGTGACGTCATCCTATACTCCAGATGAAATTACACCTCTCGTTCTCCATGTAGCGATTTTTTAATTCCTTCAGTCTTAAATAATGGATTTCCACTTATTGCTCCTTTAAGCATACATGCAAGAAAAGTGATTATTGGGATCCGGCTTAAACCACAATGCAAAGGAGTTGAAGAGATCAGGTGACTTTCTAACATGATGTAAAAGTTTAACCCTGGGTTAAACTCTGAACTTCAGCCAAGCTGGTAAGAGTGAAATTACCCCTAAAATCTCTAAATTTAAAGTTGAAACACAACAAACGGTGAATTTAATGGTCCAATGCATCTAGAAAAATATTTATGGGGTGGCAAGAGGGGGGGCAGGGATTTTTGAGGGGTGGCAACATATGGCAGGCGTAGATATATATATACTGAGGCAGTTATAACAGTTTGATGAGAAATAGTAGACAATATAATTTACACTCAAGTATTTCTGCTTGCAGGACTTTATACATAATTTAGAACATGAATCCCAGAAAAACTAGATATACTGTCTGTTCGCTACATAAGGGCACAGGCTGCCATTTACAAACTCATACAAACTTAATCTCATGCAATCAATGTCTTGTATTTGAGGTAACAGGTTTCATATGAAACGGTTAATATTAGGAATAAGTGACCATAAAATGTGATCTCACTTAATCGACATGTTACATCCTTCCTCCTCGTCTTGGTATTCTCTCTCTCCTTCCACCTCATCTTCTCTCTCTCTCCTTCCCTTTCTCTCTCTCCTTCCCCCTCATCTCTCTCTCTCTCCTTCCACCTCATCTTCTCTCTCTCTCCTTCCACCTCATCTTCTCTCTCTCCTTCCACCTCATCCCCTCGGTCTACACTGTTCAGTTCATTCAGTATTTCTCTGGCCTGTCTCTCTTTGGTGTGAAAAAAACTATATATGCTGCCTTTCCTCTTCATTTCTGTAAGATTCAAAGTAACTTTACAATGTTTTCCTTGACAGACGTTGAATCAATACTTTACACAGAACTAAAGTCAGACCTAGCTAACATTATATGTATAGTTGGCGAAATAATATTGTTCTTAAACCTGATTTATGTCATCTCAAAATCAGCATTACAAGTATACTCGCACAGTGCTTTCATTATTATTTCATTATTTGATAGATGGTTTATCAGTTTTAACTAGAGGTGGGCAGATCGATCCAAATATCGATAATATCGATACCAACGCTGGTATTGATATTGAATGATACTTGTGTAAAAAGATCGATACTCAAGGTTTTTTTCTCTCCCAGAAGCACTGACTGCTGGAAGTGCGAATTCATTGAAGTCTGTGTCTGACAGACTGTCGCTGTGTCCTTCAGTCCAACAGAGAGGATCCAGGTGGATTTCAGCATCAGTTCATATTAACTTTCAAAGTACATGTTACTTAAGTCATATGTTACTGGAACCAGCTGAAAAAAACATAATTAAGACCCTAAAGTAACCCAGTACATGTCACGTATCCCACTGAAAGGTGTTATCTAAGATAAAATAACATTATAAATTCCTTTATTTATCCCACAACGGGAAGATTTATAGTAAAAGCAACAGGTAATTGCACACAGTGCAAACAAAATTACACAAAAGTACTGAAATATATAATATAAGAGGTGGACTAAAAAAAAACATGAAGAGAAAATTCAACTCCAAAGAATATTTACAGAAAAATGTTAATTGTGATAATAAAGTATTTTGCTGTCACCTATAAAGTTTGTAGAAATTGTATTCTAGGTTTTAACAAAATAATCCGAAGACAAAAATCACAAAAACACCAAAAGGTCAGCAGTTTCATGATAGATCAAGCTTTATATAAAGAAGTATCGGTATCGGTATCGGTATCGGTATCGTCGATACTGGCCCTGTATTTACTTGGTATCGGATCGATACCAAAATTCCCAGTATCGCCCAGCTCTAGTTTTAACCTCTTTCCTCACGACTCCTGGCTCAAAGGAGTCTCGTGCCGCTCTCGCGTTCTCTCGTGCTGCATTCAATGTAGTCGGACATCGGAGCTTCGCGCTCGTAAATGTTAAATTGGCCATAACTTTACTTTGAATTCATTGCTGCCAACTGGGGTGGCGAGGGTTAATTTTGCCACCCCGGTAGATCCGCCCATGGTCCAATGAGTAAAGACTCTTTACAGTAGTTAGTGTGAAACTGTCCTCAGTTTAACAGCATGTTTGATTATACCTTTCAAGTTTTGGATTTATAAAAATAAGGGGAATATTCTGGCGCCTGCCTGCGAGCAGTCCCTCCATCCCAACCAAGTTCCAGTATCTCTTACATTTTTGGTTTACAAAAAAACTAAAATCCCAGCTGCACTTCCTCCTGAACTTCAGCCAGCTCTTTTGTTTCCTGTGTGCCATTATTGGACAAACTGATCAATCCAGGTGTATCGGACCATTGCTGTGATGTCAGACACACCTGGATTAATCAGTTTGTTAATCATAAAGCCACGTTGACATAATGTGAACATTCATTATAGCCTAAATGAAAACACAAAAGGGTTTATATGAAGAGTATTTATTTCAAGGGTTTTGCATATTTTTGTTCATTTAACGTTGCTTGTATTTTACATTTACATGTGATTTTCATTCCACACATTGTTTTAATTTCATACTGCTCTTCTTTTACAGTTTTTCATCTCATTTACCGTGACTTTTCTTTACATTTTTTTATGACTTTTTAAATGACAGTTAAACAGAAATCATAGTCATGTGACCCATTCTCAAAACTACACAAAATACATTGTACTATTATTGTCTTACTTTCTAATTTGATAAAAAAAAAAGATAAAATATATCTTGTTTTTTAATGTCATGGTTAAATTCCTGAATAATAATTGAGCAAGCTTTTGAACATAATCATATTGCCACATTTTTACAACGGTTCAGGCTGCTGTTTGAAACAGAAGAAACACTTGTTTCACTTTGTCAGTTTGAGTCACAACGGACATGAAAGTTTCCAAAAAGCTCATTTTCTGTGTACAGCCCCAAACTCATCAGACATACGAGTGGGAAATACTTCAAACCAAAGGCGTTCCAGATTGTGTCTTTAAGGACTAAAAGGCATTTCAGTCACAATACATCAGAGTATATGGGAGCGGGATGAGACTGCAGTAAACACAACAGCTTGATGGCCTTCTTGTCTTGGCAAGGCCTCTGTTCATCTAAATCTTTTTTTTTCCTAAGTTCACAGCTTGACTCTGATTTCTGCCTCATTACACTGTGACCAGAGAGAATAGTTATATGCATGCGTTTGTGTGTGTTTGTGTGTGTGTGTTTGTGTGTGTGTGTTTGTGACGAGAGATTACTGTCTTGGTTCTCAAGCATCTGAAGGAAGCCAGTAATAAAAAACCAGGCACACATGGGGGCTGATGCTCATGCACGACAACGAATGCAATGCACACGTACACATAATGAAAAATCACAGAGGAGATCAACATCAGTTTAGAAAAAAAAAAATTGATCTTTTTGAAGAATGCAAACAGCTTCTCTTATGCACAACAGGACAGCAGGAAGAGTACAAGAAAACACTGAAGAGAAGAGGAGTCCTCATGTAAAAGGCCACGGGGGGAAGGAAAGGAAATGAAGATGATGAGATGCAGCATGGGAACAGCAAAACAACAGCAATGGACAGAAAAAGACGGAAATGTAGAGGAGGAGAAATATCAGTTAGGGGTGCACAATAATTATCGACCCGATAAGTCATCTCGATAAGTCCAATATCATGACAAATAGCCCCGATAACATTTATATTTTTGTCAACACAGCAGTGTCTCGCTCCCTCTGAGTCTTGAATGACCAGCAGTGAATGTTATGTTCAAGTAACGTCGGCATAATCAGAAAAACGATTTCACAGTAAGGAAAATCAAGAATACCCCCTCATGCCAGAAAACAACTCGTTAACTCGGTCATAATTTTGGTAGTTCCTGATTTTAATTAATATTCGCAGTATTTTCCCACATGTTACACATAAAAAATAGAAAAATAGAAAAGGCTGAAAGAACAACTAGCAAACGAGGGAACGTCGGAATTTACGTTACACCTTGAATGCAGCCTGCAGCACAGCGCTGATCACAACAAACATGGCGGCGTGGAACTACGTTAAAGTTTCAGAAGAAGATAGTTTGGTGGTTATTTGTGACGAATCCTCCGAGTGAAGGAGGGAAAAATAGCACAAGCTTTAATACGTCAAACCTGATCAGACACCTGAAACATAACCGTCGCTTCCATGGAGTTTTGAAATCACGCTAACGTGAGCTAACGTAGGCAAGCCAACAACAAGTCTTGTCTCCGCTCTCCCTGCCATCATCTCTCTCATCTAAAGCTTCCATGAGATTAAGAAAAAAACTACCAAACCTCATTTACTTTAATCAAAGGCATTCATTTGAACGTAATCACAAGCCAAAATCCTTGAAACATAATTTCTTTGTTACTATGGAGTGCACTTTTTCAGTTTATTCACACAGACAAGTCTAACTTGTGTCAGTACATTATGACCTGTTCATTATTTTTTATTGTCATTGAGGAATGAATCTTTTTCAGTTAGTAATTCTGATGCATGTATTTCCATCAGTTCAAGGAGCCTTTATTTTTATATCAGTCAGTAATGAACCTTATTTAAGTTAATGTGAGATATCAAATAGGTTTGTTTGATAAATATCTGTTCATTTAAAGAGTCCAAACTATTTTTGATTTTGTTCATAGTATTGATGTAATGATCTTAGGTATATGTGTGTGTTATCGGTTATCAGTATCGGCCTTTAGGAGCTTAAAGTTATCGGTATCTGTATCGGTTTTAAAAATCAGTTATCGTGCATCCCTAATCACAGTGTTTTTCTGGTTCAATCTCATTCGATTTAAAGGAAGCTAGCAAGCAGCTTGTCAACGTTGATTTATTTTTAACGCAACAAAAACTTTCCTTTGTTAATCCCTTGGAACCTTTATTTAATTTTTCGTTTTGGAGATATACTGGTTCTAACGGCTGTTAACTGGGAGTTAGCACTCGGACCACGGGACCTGGGCATGAAAAGGAGCGCTGGACGCTAGCAGCTCCCCTAGTACACCAGATTTTTCCTGGTGTACTGAAACTTGAATTTCCCCCTTGGGGGATTAATAAAGTATTTTGAATTGAATTGAATTGAATTAAATTCAGTGCAACAGATGGTACCTGAGTACCGCGGATCATGACGTGTCAGGATGCAGCACTCACACTCATCTGTCTTTCCCACACAAACGGTGTCTTCTGTTCGAGGCAAAGTAAACAGGATCACCACTCAGGTAGCTGTCAGTGCTGATCTTTTCCATTTTGAAATGACAAAGATATAGCCTCAAATTCTTTTGAGGTTCAGCAAGTCAACATTTTTCCCTATTTTGTCCTCCCTTTTTTGTCAAAACAGTGCGTTCCATCTTCTCTGCACAGAAAGATCTTTGAGCCACAAGCTACATGACCCATATCATGTCATCCACAAAGGGATAGATGCATACCGTCTTTGCTTTGGATCTATATGACTTATACTCTGCATGCTTTAAAGTAGCACACCATGATTGTTTGAAGGTAGAACATCAACTGTATCGCTTGTTTTGGTGTGTTGCATTCTTCTGCAAAAAGCCCCAAATGCAATGTACTGCTACCTTCTGGATAAGAATAGCACCATTTTGTGGTACTTGTGTAGCTCATTATAAGTACATTTCATTGTGTACATATATATATATATATATATATATATATATATATATATATATAATATATATATATATATATATATATATATATGTATATATAATTTAAACATGAGAGGTAGGTTGTAAATATGTGAAACTAACCATTTTTTTATTTATATGTTGATTACACTAATTAAGCCAAGCGGAAGAAGTTTTATATTGAAAAAAATACTTTTAACTTTTTTTTTCAAATTTTAATTTTCAAAATGGTTCAATCTGACTCAACTGAACACAAGGGTTAAAGGGAATTAATATGTCTTAAATTAAGGTTATTTGCAAGCAGATGAATACAGTTAAATGTATAAAACACCTCACTTGTTTTATCATGGACTTCATTTTCCTAATTAGTTGATTTTGCCTTGTCTGTGTTCTCATTTGGCTTGGTAGACTAGCCAAACACCTTCTTATAGTTAAGAAGGTGTTTTGCACACACTCACTTTACTAATCAGGCATTTTATAGATTAAGGTATATTTCAAAAGCAATAAACTTGCAGAACTGATAAAAAAAAAAAACTAAACTTGTATGTTAATATTTGTAACATTCGAACTTGTAAAAAATACTATATTTGTATCAATAAAAATATTTTTTCACAGGCCATGCTTTCTCACAACATTTACAGTAGGGTTTCTCCACGAGGGTGGTACCGCCCCCCCAGGGGGCATTCTGAACCTTTATGGGGGCTGAGCGGGGGGGCTAGGGGCGCCACATTGAGAACTCTATTTTAACTTCCATGCTATCTTAAAGTTTTTTTTTTTTTTTTTTATAGTGCAAATCTATTTATGTTTCAATAAAATGTTTTGAAATGTTTAAGGCGCATTAATTGACGCGTGAGTGGTTCCAGGTTTTGATTAGTTAATTTACCGTTGTTCACGTGAAGTGTGCATGATGTTGTTGGCATCTTTAATTAGCCTACCCATAAAACAGATTTTCATCTAATTCTGCTCTGGTGGTATTTTTTTGTAGTTCCAAGAATTTATTTACAAATGTTGTGATGAATTCAAATCATAAACGGTGGTGTGGCTTTTCTCTCTGTAGAAAGATCAATTTGATTTAAATTCAATCTCAGAAATTCAGCCTCACAGTCCAGAAGAACAACTGAAGAGATTTCAGTCCCAGTGCAACTAAAGTATTTAATATTATTTCTATGTTATTTCCTTTATTTCCATTTCCACAAATTAAAATCCATGCTTCACATACACGTGCACATCATTGTTCAAAAAAGGTTGAGAACCACTGATTTACAGGGATATTCACGACATTACCAGGTAAATTAATGGAGCTACTTTCATTTTTTATGAGAGATTTGGAAAGAGAAAGAATTAGGCAGAAAGATGGAGAGAAAAGAGACATGTGGAAAAGAATAAGAGTGGGCTAATGGTGCTGAGCGATCGTTACTGCTTCCATAAATGTAAAGTACCAGAGTTAGACGAGGGGGCTCTCATCCATGCTGATGTTAATGCTAAGTACTTCAGTCATGTTAATTTGATTACACTGACAGCCATGACAGAGATGTGGATGCAGAGGACATTATCTGTTTGATAAGTGACACAGCTGACACCTTGTGGGCTTATTAAAACGCTCCTCATATAATTAATAGTGATACGCTGTGAATATCAGAAATAATATTTCCTACCGTGGCCCAAAATGGCTGAAAAACTATATTTCTGTAAGACTGCAGGAATCTGTGTTACTCATATTATTTGCATGGACGGACACTTCCAGAGCTAATGTTGCTCTTAAGTGGTGCCGTTAAGCTCAGTTCATTATGGTGAAAGTCATGTCAGTGGTTGATGTCTCGGCCATTAGCGAAGTGCTTTACAGAATTACAAAAGATAACAGGCAGCTTATTAAGGTCAGAACAAGCACTTGTAGCCGCGTAGCTGAAATAAGCCAATGACAAACGGGCGTCTTAGAAGAAGGAGATGTTAGCTGTGATTTATTCATTTTCATCCACACAAATTGATTATTGACCAAGTTAAATGTGAAAATGGAATAAAAATGAAGGCAAAAAAATACATTTTAAAGAAACAAAATGCACTCCAACTAATATGAACATTTCAGTTTGGGGTGCTGAATGTAAAAACTTGATTACAGTTTTCAAACTGATATATTTTTAATATTTAGCTAATTTTCTTCACATTAAGCTCATTTTACATTTTAATTTGTTAAGTGTTAAATCTAAATGTTAAATCTGTATCTAAATGTTAAATGTTAAATCTAAATATTAAAAGTTAAATCTAAATATTAAATCTAAATCTAAATGTTAAATCTAAATATTAATGTTACATCTAAATAATAAATCTAAAGCTAAATCTAAATGTTAAATGTTAAATCTAAATATTATATCTAAATTTAAATGCTAAATCTAAATGTTAAATCTAATCAAATTAAATAATATAAAAGTTAAATCTAAATATTAAATCTAAATCTAAATGTTAAATCTAAAATAATGTTAAATCTAAATATTAAATCTAAAGCTAAATCTAAATGTTAAATGTTAAATCTAAATGTTAAATCTAAATTTAAATGCTAAATCTAAATGTTAAATCTATATCTAAATGTTAAATGTTAAATCTAAATATTAAAAGTTAAATCTAAATATTAAATCTAAATCTAAATGTTAAATCTAAATATTAATGTTAAATCTAAATATTAAATCTAAAGCTAAATCTAAATGTTAAATGTTAAATCTAAATATTAAATCTAAATCTAAATGTTAAATCTAAATATAAAATCTAAATCTAAATTTTAAATGCTAAATCTAAACGTTTTGCCGAGTGAAAAGCTAAATATTTAGAGAATTTGCAAATGTCCCATGCCCCGTAAAGTCTCACAGGCTAGCTTAACTCGTTTATTTGTCGCTAAGATTTAGATTTAACATTTAGATTTAACATTTAAGATTTAGATTTAATATTTAGATTTAACATTTCATTTTCGTTCACATATAACCAAATTTTTAAATAATGTATGTCTCAAATGTGTGTAAAATTAGCTAAATGTGAAGAAAATTAGCTAAATATTGAAAATATATCAGTTTTGAAAACTGTAATCAAGTTTTTACATTCGGCACCACATATTTCAGTTCCATATTTCACAGCAGTATGATAACTCATTTTAGTCTTACTGAATCCTTTTTTTTTTTTTTTAAATTAGGGATTCTGCCAGTGACTCCATACTAGAAAGCATTGCACACATTCACAAAATATCCTGACTGACAAACCAAAAATATATTATTGCTCCATCATTCTGTCTCAACATGGTATGAACGTATAGTCACTGTAGTCATGTGAAAAATAAAATATGCACTCTTTTAGGTCTGCGGTTAGTTTCCCCTCAATGTGGGCACAATCAGCATTTTTCAGTATTTCTATTCCGGTTGGACGTTCAGACCAACGGTGCTCCATATAAATACTCCCACCTCTCGTGCTAGACGGAGCATAAAGCTGTGAGACTTGGCAGCTATAGTTGATTTACCCTCAACGTTTGCTCTAAAATGCTCACATGCCAGTTGCCAATGCAACACAAACACAGTGTGACACGGGTCCGACTCAAAGTTCCAGCGACGGAACGGCACTGGTTTCCAGCTTCAGTCCATCTGTAATCTGTTTCTGACAGGAAATAGTGTTTCAGGACTCTTTGGCTCGTCCTCACAACTACCTTCATGAAAAGTGTCGTTTCTCCAGTGAGGTTATCTGTTACTTGTGAAAACCTTTTTAAAAAATTCAAATCAAGATGGTACAAAATGTAGAAATGTATAAAAGAGTAACAATAACAATTGTTTGCAATTGTTATTTCAAAGCGAATGATGCTCAAGGGTAGTAGTACTCATACAGACGGAATTTCAATAACTTTAACTTTAACAACTACTTTCAATGTAAATGTTAAAGGAAGAAAACTATGTTTTCATTTTGGGTTTCTAATGCAAAAATCTGTAGCTGTGGCCGCAGCGTTTCCTATAAATAAAGAACCCAAGACTATTTGAAATAACTTCAAACTGACAAAAGTTAGGCATCCATGTTTATGATTCAGTTAATTTTTGATTCAACCGACTATATTACACAGTTAAACAAATGAAAATAGAATGGACAAAAATGATAGTATCCTTAGCTAAATATGTAATCTTCCCGCCATCTTTATGAGGAATTGTTGCTTATAAGCTCAGAAATCAGACTTCTGCATCCACCATCTGGTATTTTGGCCCAGTCTTTCTGAGCACTGGGCAGAATGGGACGCTTCCATAGTCTCGACTATCCAAAACAGAACCAAAACCCGTTCATGTTTAACAGCAGGCTTGATGTTCTTTTTCTTGAAAGCTTAATTTTTTACATCTGTTGGCATAAAACCGATGCAACTTTTTCAAACTTGCTCCAGTTTTGTCTTGTGAATCCAAAGCCATTCTTCCAGAAACGTTGTGGCTTTTCCAAAGTCGTCGAAAATGCAGCGGGTTTGTGCTATCGGACCGCGACCCTCCAGCGACGGTGACTTTCTCCATTTTAACTGGCTGAATTGCAGATGAAAACAACTGTGATACCAATTAGGATAAAACTAATTCTTAGAAACATAATTATAATGGAATCCTTCATGATCATTTTGGGGGCTGGCAACAATTTTTCTAGTACCAAATCTCTTCTTTTCACAATTGACCTTTCGGTAAGCGCCGCCCCCTCCCTAGTTACTGTTGCTAGGTCGGACATTCTTGCTGCTCCTCCATTAAGGACTATGTTAATTCACTATATTTCTGATGTATATCATTAGTGTTAATAATATACTAGAATAACTCCATGGTAAAATATAGGGTGATGAGTTCTCTGTTAGCATTAGCATTAGCTCTGGTCCATAGGGTCAATGTCTTCTCCAATATGGACCAGAGCTCACTAGCCACCTATTAGCCTGCCTCGTTGTCTACCAATATATATATATTTATTTTGTTAGGTATAAGGTGAGGCTAGTGATGTTAACGTCACTTTGTTAATTATATTAATACAATGCTGCGACTGTCTGATGTTAGCACAGCTCTGGTGTGGGATAGACCTATGGACCAGAGCTAATGCTAACAGAGAACTCATCACCCTCCCTGCTGCTAAATCATGTTATTACTTTTACTAAATGGTGGTTAAATCAATCATCTAATATACAAAGTAAACTTACCTTGGAGTAAATGTTGGTATGTTTTGTAACTTTTTCCACGTTCAGTTGATTGTGTGGACGAACACATAACTGAACCCACAGCTGCATTCTCCAGCGTTTGTTTTATCTGGGGAAAGAGAATAAAAATGTCCCTCCAAACGTTCTGGACACCTCGAGTCACTGTTGCAGGTCCCCAGCAGCAATATTTTACCATGGCGTTATTATAGTTTGATATTAACGCTGATGATACACATCGGAAAAATTGTGAATTAACACAGTCCTTAATGGAGAAGCAGCGAGAATGTCCGACCTAGCAACAGTAACTAGGGAGGGGGCGGTGCTTACCAAAAGGTCAATTGTATTGGCTTTGTCTATCACATAGTTAAGTGATGCAGGGATAATAATAATAATAATAATAATAATAATAATAATAATAGTACTGCTCTTATGTTTAGACTGTACAGGATGGATCGGGATGGATTGTGTTTCTGCAACAGCTGGAGGCCATAGGGCCGCCACATTAGGCCATCGAACAGGTGTTTAATGGAGTCTGGACAAATATAATCAGACCTCTGCTCACACACACACACACACACACACACACACACACACACACACACACACACACAGCAAGCTCAACAAGATAAACTTAGTAAATACAGAAGGGGGAAGAGAGGAAGACCTGCCTGTGACATCCATCTATCATTTCTCTCAGATACACTTTGCAGCAAAGGATGCTTGAGTTTATGTGCGCTCGCACACACACACACACACACACACACACACACACACACACACACACACACACACACACACACACACACTTATGTGCTTGTGTATGCATGTGTCTCACAAGAGGGCAGGTCAATAATGAGCAACAATGTGGTCTATCCCAAATTATCTCCTCCTGTCACTCCATTAAAATGTCGTAGGTCAGAATGTTAATTTCTCCGTGCCACACTTTAGCTAAAACACATTTCATGTCTGTCTCCTGATTGGCTATTTTCTTTGCTATGTCTTTGAAAATATGTCCACACAAAAATTAGAATAATGATAATTTAAAACATATTATGAAAATAATCACTTTTCCATTGCTAGACAGCTTATAATTGGCTGTCTGACATTAATACAACCTCAAAAAGTTTAAGACAAAAAAAAAGGCAAAACACAACCTTATCACTTTGTTTGAGGTGTTTGAGGTATCTTCACTCAGCTTTGACATCAGATCATGTTATATTCACTGTATCTTGGAAGTAGGAAGTTTAAACTGTTTTTAAACTGAAGTTTAAACAGCATTTTACAAATTTCTCCATCTGGTGATCTGATGGAAGAGTCTGGGTTTGGTGGTTTCCAGGAGGACGGTACTGGTCTGACTGCATTGATCCAAGTGTAACGTTCGGTGGAGGGGGAGGTTATAGTGTGGGGTTGTTTTGCTAAAAATGTGGCTTCAGGGGGGGATCCCTGCAAGAACTGCAGTCCTCACACCCCCTCAGCATATATGCAGTCTAGTTTTAATACAAATAGATGAAAATTCAGACACATTTTTATTCTTAATACTATATTAAGTTCACTGTAAAAAGTGTTACTTTGGATAAAAGTAAAACATTTAAATCAACTTGTCACATGTAATTTTTTAAGTTTTTCTCAAATGAGAAGAATCAGTTTGAACAAAGCAAATGTGTAACGTAATGTCAAATAAAAAAAAAAAATTAAAACCAATGAAAGTTTTCAAATATAATGAATTCATAATTTCAACTTGTTACAGTTTTCTCAAAAAAAAAAATAGCTTGAACAAAGAAATGATGTAGTAAAGTCAATTCAAAAAAATTATTAAAACCAATGAAAGTTTTCAAATACGATGAAATCATAATTTCTACTTGCAATTTTCTTTTTTTTTACACTTTGCATTAACTTATATTTTCACCCTGACTTGAGCCAAAATCTTATATAACTACAAACTAATATGCTGTATGAATACAATGTGTTTTGTCACAGTCACAAAAACCAATAAAAAAACTGTGTCAACTTGTCATGGGAATCATGGGAAAATCATGGGAAGACAGTTCAATTTCTCACATTTCTTTTATTATATATTTCTCACATTATGGTATTCAAACAATTTCAAATGGTTTCGAGGTGAGGTAGGCTATACTTTAGATACAATATAAACACTATTAAAATAAATAAGACAAAAATAAAATGGAAATACAAAATTAAATACTCTTTCAAAAGCCCAACAGCCAGCTCCAGTTTAAAAAACACAACAGTTCAAAATGGTCTTGAGGTGCGGTAGGCTATTATTAAAACAACAGTTGAACAAGCAATTGCTTGTTCAACTGTTGTTTTGAAATCTTCATTTATTGTCAGTGTTGTGTCTGTATCCATGCGAAACACGTGCGGGTAATGAAAGGAAGAAATGCATCTTTAAAAAACTGTAATTGTTAAAGATGTAAAAAGTATTGTCCATTTGAATACTCTCACGTGTGGCGGGTGTTTGCACCAAATAATTCAGCTGCTAAATCTCAGCAAAAACTGAGAAATGTTGACAACCAAACGTTCTTCTCCTCTGCTGGATGTGATGTAGATGATTGGACCGACCCAGTTGGAGTCGTGGGTCTGTGTGTCGGCAGGATTTTACAGGTGTGAGCCAGGTGTTCAGCTTGTCAGTCTCTCACGGCCTCTAATCCATGTGTGGACTGAAGGGTGACCATCTCTCTCTCTTCCTTTCTCAATGTCTCTCTCTCCCTCTCTGTCTCTATCTAAGCCTCTTTTCACCCCAATTTAACACCAATTGCCCTTTTCACAATCCTGCCCATAGACCCGGCATAACCTCTGCATGCAACCACACACACACACACACACACACACACACACACACACACACACACACACACACACACGCACACACACACACTGTGTGTTAGCATCCCTCTCCTCTACTGTAATCTTGTTTCTCTACCATCCTATAAAAATGTTACTCTTTCTCCGTTACGAACATTTTATATAAGTCTCTGTCGATCATTGATGGTTTTTTTTTTTGTTGTTCTTTTTGTCTTTTCTATCAGGGGAATGATGATGAACCTTTGAAGAAGGAATGTAGAGCAATACTGGAATAAGGTTTAGGGATAGAGACAATTTCAATTAGTTTTTTGAATTTTGATAAAGTTGCAAGCTTTATTATTCTCACTGGACAGGAATGCAGAGGCACCTAAAGCTCCACGCCTTATTTTACGTTGCATAAACCAAGCAAGCCTGTTGCGCTTATGTGGCTGATATTTATTGTTAATGCAAGATTTCTTTGTAATAAACGAATAAGAAATACAATTCAGAACAGTGATAGAAATGTTTTCATCCATAATAATAATAATAATAATAATGATAACAATGTTGGTCATATGACTTTAAGTCCCATTTGTAAGTTAAGTTTATTTAATAATAACAATATTGGATGCCCAAATTTTATGAACAGTAAAGGTTTCATAAAATAATATGATTTTGTGGAAAATACTACACAATAGGACTGCCACTCAAAAAATGAATTTAAGTAAGTAACTTGAGACAACTAGATATTTTTTCCGGGTTTTTCACAGTTTCAGTCCTTTAAATTAAGAACTGAACAATACTATGAAAAATAATATGACTGAATGAAGGATCAATTTTCAATAACCGTAAAAAATAAATGATAATGATATTCTTATGAACATACATTTATGTAATTTATTTACTGTATTGCTAGGGAAAGCCGACCCTCCTCCCAACACTATAATGGTATAAACTGGTTTTCTGAGATGCAGTCAGCCTGGGAACGGCCAACTCTAACAAGCTTGCTGACTGCTCTCCTTTTATTACAGAAATACATCTTTGGTGAACCAGAGCTTCCAGAGCCTGGGGATTAATGCAGAGGAATAATGAGAACAAGAAAAATTTGATTCATTTTGTGAAGAATGAAGTTGAAGTATTGTACTGCAGATGTTGAAGGGGAAACGCATTGTTTTGGAGAATCAGATTTATGCTCCATTACATTGACAGTTAACAATCCAGTACTGCAGTCTAGTTCTCAACACGGGATGTTTAGTGTTTAGTGAAGTGGTGATTTCTTTTGATTTTAAGACAATTGCATGTACTTGATTGTGATTGTTTTAATCATTGTTTGGTGGAATGCATGTTGCTTTTTGCTTCACTGAACTTAAAAGAGAAACACCTTCATACATACACTTCTACATGTTGTGCAATAAGGCGTACAAAGTGCTCGTTTAGTCATAAAAGGGGGTTATTCAAATTCAAATTCAAATATACTTTATTAATCCCCCAAGGGGGAAATTCAGGAAATTCATTACCAACTGTCTTGAGAGACAGCTGCTAATAACCAGAAGGGTTATTAACAAAGTTAATAAATTGAAACGGGGCACCACCTGATAAATCAGGAAAAAGGACTAAACGGCACAATCAGTCTCAAAGTGGCTGTTGGTTCTATGCGTGACAGCCTGTGACCAGGGGTGGCGCTATAGAGCAACAGAGAAGGTGTGAGTCTTCATCCAGCAAATATTACAGAGCTGTGTAAAATAACCACAAACAACTTCTCTCATTAAAATGTATCAGAATTTATTAACACAGACATTAAATGAACAACACTTGAGTCAAGATCCCGATATGTATAATAAAGAACAACTAAACTCGCATAATCAAACAGCTTCTAGCGTAAGGGGGATTTCAAGATGGCGGATGAGGGCGTGTCTTGACTTCATCCCTCACCAATATGGCTGCTGACTCAGGCGATAGGGCATTACCAAATGGCGGATAAGTTTGCGTGGGGCTCTTGTCCCTTAACAAGATGGCCGACAAGGTCACATGGTAACGTCCTCACGGAGATGGTTAGTAAAAAAACGAGGACGACAGGAAAGGCTAAACGAAGGTGATTCCTAACCACCGATGCTGCGATCGCTCTGAGGATTTCCACACAGGAGGGAGAGTTTGACGCAGACGTCGGCACTCTCGTCCTGATCGTTTGCTTAGAAATCGGGGTGCGATCAGCCAGTGGTGCAGAAACCCGGTGATCATGTGGGTAAATACCGGTTGTTACTGTTGGGCTCAATTGTAAACAGTGTCACAGTAAGAACAAAAATATTAACTAAGCTAAGTGTGTCCTTAGCGCCTAGCAACAGCAAATCTGTTGTTTTCCCACAGATGCAGCGATGTGAAGCCGCTTCACCAAGTTCCTCTGATTTTGAACAGGGAAACGGAGAGACGGAGTTGCTTTTCACAATAAAAGCTCATGAACGAAAGTCAGTTACGGCGGGACCGATGGTCCGGTTCTAAACATGTGTGACACACAAGGAAATGGAATTAGCAAGCAACACTAAACTAAGCTCTGCCCAGACACAAAAGCCTCTTAAGGAGGCGACCGGGACCCGGTGACGGCAAACATCGTAAAGTAAAACGATAAATGTTATGCAACAATGATGTTAATTCATGAAAAAATTCTTAAACAAAGACAATAAGATGGTTTCGTAACATTTATATCCTTAAGAACTACGAAGATACTTACATTTATAGCTAGCATTTTTTGTCACCATCCTTTTCGAAGATGTCTTGGCTAAATTACCCAGTGCCTTCTGGGTAGCCCTTACTACCAAGGGTGGTGCCGGAGAATCTCAATTTTGAGGGCGATACAACCCTCAAACTCGTCCCTCAATTTGACTTTCTAAGAATCGGGACAACACTTGCCCTTAGGGAGCGCGCATTTTTGAGATTGAGGGTTGATATTGAAGGTTAAGAGAGGAATTGGAATTCACCCCAAGAGTCGGAGGAGGGAGCCGGTATTTATATGAAAGGTGACGTGATCCGCCTTTGCTGGGAACCCCTGCTGGGAAGTGGGGATCCTCAGCCAGTTAGAGATGGTGGGACATCACTATCACCTTGTCATAAAACAATAAACATTGCAAAGCATGTTGGGAGTTGCAGTCATTTCGGTGGTCCTTTGTCTCAAACTGCCATGTGCTCTCTGTAACTCATGGCCTGTGGCCCAACATACGAAAGAACAAGAACTGTGAACACCTCCATAATCTCTGTCATTAGAAAATGTAATTTTGTTACGTCAGATGGAGAAGTCTCAGATTGAACCAGAACTTTTCACTTGATAAGTCACATTTGGTTGTAATATAATATGAATGTGTATGGAAACACAAAGGGGGGTTTTCAGAGAAATATTTTGTGACTACACACCAAGTACTTTAACATAAATGTAAATTCCAGGTGAATTTTTGCCTTGTATAGAAACAGGATTCTTGCATTTCATCTTTTATTTATTCAGTAGATTTTTTTATTTTAGTTAGACCCACATAAGTCATCTGTTTTGATTATCTGCTTGTCACAGAAATAAGAATATATGAATAAGCACAGAACTAATGTACTTTTGGTTTAAAGACATAAGACAAAACTAGATGCATTTATTTCAACTCCATAGTCAAAGTGTTAAACTCCAAATCTGACCAGGACCTTAGTTTATGAGGTTGTTTGTACTTTCTGTGACTGTGATGAGTTTGGAAACTCTAAATAATTAATTATCTGCTGTTAAAATGACCTCCATTAGAACAAACTGAAGATACAGGGATGGAGTTGTGTATGTGTCATATTAAATGACAGCAACATGTTCTCAGGTCAGCAATCAAACATCCCTTGAGACGTCTTGATATCAGCCAGTAGAAGACAGGAAGGATCCTCCAGACCCCCGGCCTGTAATTGACTTCTCACTGTTTCATCAGCAAGAAAGACAAATAAGCATAATACATACCGGTGGGAAATGTCACTGTATCTTTAAATGTGATGAGAATATATTGTTGACTAAGAAAAAATGTGCTAATGGTCACATACTGGGCAGATGTTAGCTACAGAGCCCACTAGACACATAATCAGTATATCTGTGGCATCCAGTTGAGTGGACCAACTAATTGGCTACTGTACTGCAGGGACACTGATATACACACTCACGCAATCATAGATTAGTCTATAATTAATGATGAGAATAATTACTCAGAAGACAAAAGAAAGAAAGAGTTTAAATGTTAATAAACTAAGCACAAAAACTGACTAAATTTGTGTTTGGTGGATTCTTTGTTGTAACAATGTTTCTTGGCAATAAATTTTAGGCCATTGAAAAATCTGATTATTTCTCTTTTAAATGGTCCCCCATTTCTAAGGAATGTGCATGTGTGGGATGAGCAGTAGTGCTGAGTATGCTACTTCTGCCCATGAAAGACTTTGGCAAATCTTCTCTAACAAGTCTACCAAACATACATTTCCTCACTTTCGCATTTTACAAACCAGCGTCATTCCACAGGTGGGCCAGTTTGCGCTTTCAGTTAGTATATGGCTAATTTAACTGCGGCGTACTACATAAACCACACCATGCCGAGTCTAACAGCTAAGATAAAAGTTGAACATGATTGCAGTGTCACAACAAAAACAGTTTGAACTGATCCATGGTTAAACTATTAAACTGTAAGCTGTAAGCTGTAAGCTGCAACGTAAACATTGAACCCTACTCTTTTGTTAAAACCAGAATGAAATCAACTGTTTTCATACAACATTGATGTCACATGTATTGAAAAATAAAATGTATATTCACTGTAGCTAAAAAAAAAGGACATCCGTTGCAGCTTTTGTCATTCAAGTATTTGAATGGGGGCTGATGTGATAATTCAATCTCATCTTGATTTTATTCATCTAATTAAGCAGTCTGTCAGGATTGTGCTTGAATCATAGTTATTGACATGTACTCTATGTTAAGGGGCATTTTAAATTACATAGACTGACATGAGACATGAAAGATCATCCCCACAGCCTCAATGAGTGACTAAGATCTGTCACATGAAAACCAAGAGTTTGCATAATGTATATATATATATATATATATATATATTTTTTTTTTTTTTTTGGCTACATATAATGCCATGCTTATGAAACCAAGTGGTATAATTAAAGTCCATAGCTGTTCTAAAGTTAGTCCATATGAGCAGGTGCAGTTTAATTCACTGATGCACCTATTAAATGAGCTTGGTAAAAAACCATGACAATTGTTATTTAAGATGGAAACAGCTGCAAATTACACCACTTCCACGCTCGAGGGCAAGGATGGTGTCTTCTGACAGATGCAACCGGTTCCCTGAGTGCAGAACCAGCAGCACCGGGGATTAAAGGCCTTGTAGAAGAGCATGAAGGCTGATGTTCCAAAATGTGGTATGACCAAATGTGCACCAGATGAAACCTGGACCCAGTAAACCAGCACATGTCACTGTTCTTATGGGATTTTATGAGGACGACAGCAGACAGGACAGCGACAGTCTCCCCCAAACCCAGTTTGATATTTTTTTGTTGACACATTCCTACATGTTTTCACACTATCCAATAATTAATAATTAATGCACTCTAAACATATATTTTTCTGCTGGTCTTTAATCTAGAAACAGCATCTTATATAAGCATAAATAAGGATAAATATTAACAAAATATTGGTATACAGTGGTACCTCTACTTACGAAATAAATTGGTTCTGGAAGCAATTACGTAACCTAAAAATTTCGTAAGTAGAGACGCGTTTTCCATGTAAATTCCCTCATCTGTTCCAAGCCCCCCAAAATTTGGACTTTTTTTTTTTAAATAAATTATAAATGATACATGAAATGACATAAAAACCTGTAAGAAATACATGTTAGAACTAGAAAAGCACTCAGAGAGCACAGACCTCCACCAAGCACAACAATTATTGGAAATTTGAAAGTGATCAAGAATCCAGGATTTCTTCCGGATCACACCCAAAATGAAATCAGTTCTTTTTTTTCACATTTCTGACAACCCCTGAAAATTTATTCAAAATCCATCCATAACTTTTTGAGTTATCCTGAACACAGACAAACAAACAGATAAACAGCAGCAAAAACATAACCTCCATGGCGGAGGTAAAAATTGTTTGTTTACCTGGTTGCTGGGTTACGTTCATACAGACAAGGGGCCCTCCTAGCCAATGGGATGCCAGAAGATGTTTAGCGATAGCCAATAGCAGAGCAGCTCGGACGCACCGCTTTCAAACCGAGATACAGAGCTGACAGCTATGTTTACGTTCAGTAAACTCTGGGAGCTGCGAGTAGCAGCTCTACTGGATTTTTACCTTTCGTATCCTGAAATTTCTTTTGTAACAAGAGGTAATATTTTCACTTTTCAGGCGTCTCGTAACCTGAAAATTTCATATGTAGAGACGTTCGTTAGTAGAGGTACCACTGTATAGTAAAATAGACGTCTCCCTATGTTAAATAAATGACTTTCCGTTAGTTTGGTTTGTATTCACGGCATACTTTTATTTTTTCGTGCTCCTTGACAACCCACAATGCACTGCAGAAGTAGTCTGTTTGCACCAGGCACAAATACAAAGTAAGTCTAGACCCAAGACTTTATGTTGTGCTCATTGACACAATATTTACGCATATGATTTATATTTATGTCCATCTGGTTTTACTCACACTAATGTAAAAGAAAGAAAAAAAGTTAAATATTGAGTTATGCCTCACTGCAAAACAGTATTGATCTAAAACACATAAACCGCTTCTTTTACATGACAGTATTTATTTGTTAGATTTAAAGGACGGTAGGACTCTAATCAGTGTTTCCTAAAGACAATAAATGATGCTTGTAATGCAGAATCATCCAGTATATACTTAACTATCTGAGTGTTGGCTATCCTTTAAATTACACATTTTTCATCTGGTATCAAAAGGTAATAGCAGAGTCCATGCTCATTCACAAAATACAGTCTCGGCTGCTCTGTTTACCTGATCAGAGGTGATGAGGGAGGATTAATGGTGGACTTCAGGTGTCTGTGATTGTGTATATGGGGTGAGTTTATATGTTTTATATGTTTATATGTATATTTCATATAAACTGAGGAGCAAAGGGAGCATGCATGCCTTTGCACATACATAGCTTTGCATCTCCACTTGCCATGAATTATGTGTACAGGTCATCTTTGTCTTGCTATAAAGTTAGATATACACTCAGGCCACAAGTTGTGATAACAACGTCTGTGCATCAATATGAATATTAATTAAAAAAAAGAGGCAACTGTTTGGATGTACAGGGTTGTCATCAGCCCCAAGCATTTTGTCAAACAGAGGATTTTCTGCTTCTTATAAGCCAATTAAGAGTGTAAAAGGGAAGTCCTCTTTTCTATGTTTATTTTTTTTTCTAATTTTTGCTACATCTTTTTCTGGTTTATGATTTAGCACTTTCTTTCACTTCACTCTCATTTAGTCCTTTCCCTCCCTTTTGTTTCCTCATGTTTGTGTTTTGAGTCTTTCCCTCTTCTTTCCTCCTCATTCCTCACCTCTTTTACATCTCTATCTCCAACACGTCTCCTCTCTCTATTGTCCCTCCCTCCTTCTCTCTGTTTTAGATTAATTTTATCTTCTCTGTTATGTTGTAGCCGTAGGGGAGAGTTTATGTGATAGTAATCTCAGCTGTCAGATTATATCTTGTTACCCCATTGCTAAACCGAGAGATGGTCTATTGATATTTTTAAGAGGAGATATATATATATTTTTTAAATGAGTGTGTCTCAATTTCATCCCTGACCTAACTAGGCAACTTGGGGATTAACAGCTCCTTTCAACTAAAATATGCCCCAGGGAACTTTGGTTTGGAAAATAATTTTCAACATCAAATGGATTTTCATTTTCCAGAATATTTGCAAGCTTCATATCAAGAGCTCTCAGGACATGTTGAGTTTGTGGATAAAAGATTAAATTTTTTTGGGTTAGACAAGTTAATCTTTCTGTTGACAATATTTTATTGGATATTTACAGTCTTGGGGCCCGATCTTCGGACAGATCTGCTTTAGCCTCTATTTAGGGATAACGTGTAGCGGGAGAAGCGTTAACCCGAAAAGAACGCAATCCTCCACCTTTGCTATATCCTGTTTCTCACCTGCTTTACCTGCTACATTATGCATAGGAGCAGTCAGGGCGTTCAAACTGTTAAACCGATCAACCAACCATTGCCTTGAAGAGCAGGTTGTGCTTCCCGACTTTTCCCAAACCCATCATGGAGGGAGGACGGGCACAGCCTACAAGAGTAGGCAGACAAGAATATTTGTCTCATATGTATGTATATATATCTATATATATATATATATATATATATATATATATATATATTAGGGATGGGCATTTGGTCGAGATTTATTCGTCAATCGTCGGGAGAATTAATGATTAATAATCGATTAATCATTAACATTTTTATATTGAAAACTATCACAAATATTCTCGATATCGGCGTGACGTTTGTTTTCCCCTTTGGCCTGGTTGCTATTGCCCTGGTTGCTATGGCCCGCGCATGCCGATGTGTTTCAGTGGCCCGGATGTTCGTGGTCGAGAATAACGTGACATTTCCTGTTTCTTTTCTTAAAAAAAAAAACAACGATAATAAAAGAAGAGATATCGAGGAGACTACGTAACAAGGACAATTTATATCAAGGCGCCAGTATTACAGGCTTTTTGTGTTTCTTAAAAAGATGCGCTTGTTGTGTGCTCGATGTGCACTGCAGCTCCTTCTGGTCCGTGCTAACACTGAGTTGAGGCTAGGCTAGGCTAGGCTAGCTAGGCTAGGCTGATGATGAACCCGCCTCCACCGTCCTTTACAAGGCTTGGATGCGCGTTGTTCAAGTGATACATCATTGTCGTTGTCGATTAATTATATTTGTAATTAGCGTTGCAGTGATTGCAGTACATTTGGTCATTTACTAAACTAAAATGGTTCCACGCCACACTTCGCCGCTACCGCTTCATGATTAAGCGATGACCTACAGAAGCTCGCATGTAACAACTGAGTCCAGCCAGGGTAGGGTGATGGTGAAATTTTGCCCCCTGGTGGCAGATTTCTATCGGTGGCACAGAGAAATGCATCGCATTGTTGGAGGACGTGCACTGATAACCTACATTCGGATTGTTAAAAAAAAAAAAAAAAACAGTTCGGTTCATCAACGAAAATTAAGTTTCTTCGACCAAATTCTTAATGATCAATCATTGATTAATCGATTAATTATGCCCATATATATATATATTATTAATATTATTATTTTGTTTTTTTTTTCTACACAGACAATTCCTATCAGGCTACCTGAAAGTCCCAGATAGTTGGTGTGCTCTGCTGGTAAACATGCTCTGGTCGTCTATGGTTTAACTGGCGAGCAAGCCAAAGGTTCAATTGAGGCCAAAACATGCTTTTTATACAAGAGTTAATTCAAGAGGTCGAGCCGTTTGTGCTCGTACACATGTGACCAAGTGGATGCGCATTGAAGCCATTTGGGCGCGCTCTTGTACGAACCAACGTGGGTTGCTGGTGGTTCGGACCACCCAAAATCCTTTTTCAATACCAAGTTGAGGAAAGGCCAAAAAACACACCAATTCGCCACACCTACAAAATGAGCACAGAGTCGGCAAAATATATAGTGGCTATAGTGGGCGAAAGACGGCATTAGAGGTTAGCGAAGGTTCTTATACAAGCAATTTGAGGGTAGCAGCTAGTGGTAACGGGTAAGGCGAAGGGTACGATCGAGGCCTTACACTCTTTACCAATACTACATGTTTTACTTCTTGGCAAAATAGCAAAGATCAACATTCTGACAAGCTAAAATAATTCTAGGATTTTATCATATTGTTATTAAACGCATTAGCATTGTAAGCATGTTGATATACTGATGTTACCAATTTTGCTAATGTTTGTGATTAAATTATCCAAATGTAGTGTTGATGGCACTATTATTTGACAGCAAAGCGACATGGAAGTGGAAAGCGTTAGAGGGAATGGACGCGCCGTAAAGGATCAGAATTAGGATTTGAAGGCCTGAATCCTCAGTGCAGCCAATGAGGACTAGAGATGCGCGGATGACGTATATTTTAACCCGCAACCGCTTCTTAAAATCTCTATCCGCCCGCTATCCATTTGCAGGAACGTTTTTTCACCAATTTTCAAAACCGAACCGACCCGCCATCCTTTTTAATAATATGTTAAAATATTTTTTCTTATAATTATTATTTGAGTGCTTCAACCGCAACCCGCCCGAATTTAATTATTTTTTGACGAGTCATCCACCCGATATGCGGATTATCCGCTCCGCAACTATCCTGTTCCCCAACTCCAGTCCACGAGATCCTCTGCCCTACACGTCTGAGATGTTTCCCTGCCACAACACACCTGATTCAGATCAATTAATTATCCTCAGCTGGTGATCAAGGTCTGCTAACGACCCGTTCACTTGAATCAGGTGGACTGAACCAGGTAACATCTCAGACTTTCAGGGCTGGAGTGAGACTTGGAGGGATACCTACTCAACTCAATGAGTTGTGCGACTCATCTGTAGTTTTTCTTTCATTTCTTCTTCTTTTTTGAGAAAATGAAGCCGGTGAAATTATTGTTTCAAACTTGCTTGAATCTGACTCATTCTTGGGTTACACAATTAGAGATTGAAGACAGAAACAGAGCAACAGCATGAGAACTAGAGACAGAAGAAGACAGAAGGAGGAGCATCAGTTCATCAGAGGGCTGTGAGTATTTTAGCTTGCTGCTGCCGATCCCTACATCTGTGAGATTGTTTTAAAAAAGAGAAAAGACAAAGAGCCAACGTACAGATCTAAGAAGAACATTGAGCATTTACTGAGAGGTTGTTAATGAGCCTACAGCACCATTTTTATGCATCATAGTGACTATTAATGATAAAACACAATAGACTTCAAGTTTCTTGCTAAACACTGTTACTGCTTTGTTGCCGAAATTAATGTTTATATGTCCTTGTTTTGAGTGCAAGGATAAGTAACCTCAGTTATTCAGTGTGTGTGCTGTTACAATTCTGAAAAGGTGTGCAGGTTGTGAAAGATTTCTTCCTGAAGGGGGGGGGGGGGGCTTGGCAGGGCAAAAGTTAGACAATTGCTGGTCTAAATTGATTTTACCCTGCAGTCAAAGTAATGGGTTTTGATTGAAAACTGGCCTAAACTTTAAAATTCATTTTGCCTGACACACTGCCTTAAACTTTAAGTCAAAATATACAGAAGTGTGCCATGATAGATTTATTTATTTAATGACTTAATAGGTTCAAGACCTTGGTGGAAATTAATTCCATTTTTTTTCTCCTCTTGGGATTGAAGGTGGGGGGATGAGTGTAGGTTTGAGGGAAGATGTACGGTATTAGAAACTTTTTTTTTCAATCCAAGTCGTGCTCATTGTGTTTTGAGACCGTCCTAACAAACAAGACTGCTCAGTTGAAAAGTTAATGACTTGCGACTATTTTGTTCTGGATAAAAATTACTGTCCCATTCCCACCTACAATTCAGTGATCTTAGTCTTCCAACGGAGTTAAAATTCTCATGTTTGCTAGAAATAAAGAGGAAGTGATATAGCATGAAAGGTTTTGAATGTGTCACAACAACTGTAATGTTCCTACATCCACTAATGCAGATATCTGACAGATACGCATCAGTCACTCCCATAAAGAACACGGTGAAGAGGGAGAATGATTCTATCCATTTACTATTTTTAATGATGAACTTGTAGTGAAATAATGTTGATAAGTTTGTGATTATACAAAGTCAGTTGAGCAGTCAAACGTATCGAACGCGGCCAAAGTACCGAAGTCAGACAAGGGTTCAACAGAAGGTGGTTGAGCAGAAATTTCTAAGAAGTTTATAACGAGCAGGATCAGAAGACGAGAGAGAATCACTTAAGCATCAAAACATTAGCATCGCTAAGATGGTCTGGTACAAGGAGATGAGGGAGTGGAGCTCAATACTGGGTAACAGAAATCAGTCATAGATAGAGATAATCAGAAAATCCCACGCAATCAGGGAGCAGGAGGAGGTGGATCCGGTGGAAAATAAGGATGTAGGTTAAATTAGGAAATTGAAAGAAAGTATAACTCAATGGTCTACATTGTCACAGTACTTTATCTTTAAAATAGAAATGGGCCGACTTAAAATTCAAGTATGTTTCCATCTTTCTGTTTCGCTTGCTGTAATTTAGGAAATGTATTACAATGGATGGAAGTACCATTAAATGTGACGAAAATAAATGTGAGGCAATCGGCCATAGAGGAGGCAATGCCCATGTGGTCTGACTATTTCCCATGAAATTATCAACTTTAAAAGAACTTAGTTGTCTCTGAGATGTAGAATGGCTTTGCCTCAGTTTTAACAAATCATATCTTGTGACCTTATGGTCAGCCATTTATAAGTGCCTTGGTAGGAACTTTAAAATATGTAAGTTTGTCCTCTGTAGATGCACATTTGTCTTACATATTCAGGTGCATTTAAAATAACAGGGTCTTTCTGTCAAAGAAAGAAGATTTTTTTCATGCCACAAAGATACAGTTAAAACTACCTTTAAAGATAATCTACAAATCAGGAGGTGCGCTTTAGCTGTATTAAATAGAAATCTGTGTGCACTTGATTTCACTGCAAAAATACATTTTTCAGATCTGATCTTACTCATTTATAAATTATTTAAAATACAATTGCTTGTGTGTCAACAATGTTTTGGCAAGCTTCAATTCAAACAGGCTACAAACAGAGTAAGATATATATATATATATATATACACCTAAAGGAGATTGAATTTAGATAAACTAAACATATTTACATATTTAACCTCTGACCTGCCCTCATCTTAATGCCTGGCACTCTTTGTGTCTCTACACCTTTCTCTTAGTTACCCTCCTGCTTTCAAAACGCACACACACACACACACACACACACACACACACACACTGGGGAGCTGTCACTCAAGATGGATGTTTAAGTTGGACCAAATCCCATATGGCAGCGTGTCCTTCTTGTGCATGTGTGTGTGGAGCGTTCGTCTCACAGGAAGTGCCATAAAACTTGGCATCGTTCAGCTCTGCTACATCCAGTTGGCTCTTAAGATGGTTTAAAAGTGTGTACACAAACACGTAGAATAAAAATGTGACTTTCTGAAAACCTGCCAGCATCATAAAAGAACATTGGGTCTCATACTCTTTTTAATTAGGTTGGCTATCTCAGCTGTAATCAGCTTCTTCTTAACACATTCCTATTTCTTTTAGCGTAATTGGGACTTTACTAATTTCAAATAATAATCACTTATACTAAACTGAGTTCTGATCTCTAACTTTATCTCATTTAAGGTTCAAATCACATTTGAAGAATAGCTGTGACAAGTATGCATCTGCTCAGAGTCCCCGGGGTCTTCTTTAAATTCACTGCAAAAATCATTTTGCAAATCTAATCTTACTCATTCATACATTATTTAAAATACACTTACTGTGTGTCAGCAATGGTTTGGCAGCTTCTATCTCACACACACAGAGTAAGTTATCCATATAGGTCCTTAAAGACGCAGCCCTAACATGCACACACACTGCATTTTTAAACCAACCGTACTTTCCTGGTTGTGATTGAACCCGAACAGTCATTGAGTCCAAACCTTGATGACTGGGCCTTTTCCTATCTGACTGGAAGTGCAAGCGTCTGCAGTTCTTCCTCCGTCCTTCAGAAGTGAAGGGAGAATCTCTCTTGGTCCTGTCCTCCTCTTTCTGGACGTCTCCCTCCTCCGCTGACAGTTAATTGTTTCCTCTCCTTTTCACTTGTTCCTGATAAAGTCAAAGAAACAGAGTTATTTTCAAAGTTCCTCTCAAAAACAAGAGTTGGTGGCTTGTGAAGAAATTGAAGGATCAATTGTTTTTTTTTTTTTTTTTTTGGGAGGTGTTTCATATGAATGCCGACTCATGTACGTGATGACAAGATCTTTCTGGAGACGACTACATTTAAAAAGGTATCTTAAAGATCACAAAGACCTCACATGAAGATGTTTTTTTAGGATTGAAGTAATGACAACTGACAGCTTAATTGCCCTGCTGAAAACCAAGACTGTATTCACATTGGCTTAATTTTATTATCTTCCGAGATTTCTGCTCGCTTCTTATGGAGCCCCGTTTGGGTCATAATTCAATGAATAAATGAGTCTATTATTATGAAATACAGGCGTTTATTATTATGAAATGCATATCCATTATTATTAAATATATGTGTATTATTATGAAATATTTCCCATTATTATGAATAAAAAGTAATTATTATGAAATATATTTTTATTATTATTTAATCTTAGTTTAATGCATAATAGTTTATTTCAGAATAGCTTTTTTTTTTTAAATCTAAGAATGAGTTTTTACCTAATTGCTTCCTTTTTCATAAGAATGAGCTTTTACATAATAATGACATTTTGCCAGTGGGCGGGACCAGTGGTTGACCTGCACTCTCATTGGCTGATCCTTCTCCATGCAGTTGGTGGGGGACTAGCATCGAGCCTGTTGGCTACCTCTCGAAATAAGTCAGAAAAGGTTCTTTCTCCTGTCGCCATGCCGTCAAAATCAAGTTTTTCCCTACATTTCGCGCTACGTTTCTTAGTCGATGTCAACTTTTAACCGTAAACTGAAGTGAATGCACCTCAGTTTACAGGCTCGATGTTTATAAGCCTTGTATGGAGCCCCATTTGGGTCATAATTCAATGAATAAATGAGTCTATTATTATGAAATACAGGCGTTTATTATTATGAAATATTTCCCATTATTATGATAACGGTTTCGTTTTTCATAAGAAGGAGCTTTTACATAATAATGGCTTTGTTCTTTTATAAGAATGATTTGTGTGTCAATCACAGCAGAGAGGGCGGAGCCATTTATGTGATTGGCTGCTCTTTCATTCAGGTTTAAGCAACAAAACAGTGAATATCGATAATGGCATCATCAACAGTAACATTTTCAAAGGCCTCTATCATCCCGACCATTTCAAAAACCTCGTCAAATTGGGTCAAAATAAGTGATAAATTATCATTTTCCGATATTGTCTCTAACCTGGTCCAGGTTTCCCGTAGCTCAGTCCAAGCTGCCATAGCTACAATCAGACTAGGAGCGCACCTTGATGACGCCACGGCCCGCTGCTAACGGGACCTCACGGCCAAAACTAGTCGATGTCAGAGCGTAGAATGGAGAAGGATCAGCCAATGAGCGTGCAGGTCAACCACTGGTCCCGCCCACTGGCAAAATGTCATTATTATGTAAAAGCTCATTCTTATGAAAAACTTAGAAGGAATTATGTAAAAAAAAAAAAACTAAAATTCTTAGATTAAAAAAAAAAAGACATTCACTGAAATAAACTATGCATATTGCGTATTTAAAAACTAAGATTAAATAATAATAAATATATTTTATAATTAAATTTTTTCATAATAATGGGAAACATTTCATAACAATGGATACATATTTCATAATAATACTCATTATTCATTGAATTATGACCCAAACGGGGCTCCATAGCTTCTTTTGCTCTCAGTTCAGAATAATTACCTGCATGTTCGTTCTCTCAGGCATCAGCGGTAAACTGATCCTAGCGGTCACACATTTTAAATACAGTTTTGTTCTGAGGTTATCCACTATGATAGCCATCACTCCACTTTACACAATAGCAGGTTTCCAGCAGTCAAGCTCTGACAAGTCATTGCACTTCTGACGGCCTCATTTGGAGAGAAAGAAAAATGTTAAGAGCTTAAAGATGCTTTTTTCAGGGTCTCCCTAAGACCTCGACGTGTCTGAAAGCACTTTGTAAAATGAAAAGGATGATGTGTTTTCACTCCTGAAAGGCATATTTTTTTCTAGTCCATCTCAGCGCAGCAGCATAAATGTCCTTGGACAACTTGCTACTTTTCACAGCTCACTGCAAGCACAAGTTGTCTCTCCATGTCTGCCTTTCGTCTTATCGCTCTCCTTTCTTCTTACTCACTCTGTCTTTCCTCCCGCCACTCTTTTCCATCTTCTCATCTCTGTCTCTCACAGGAAACACCCCTGTCGGTCATTTTCCTTTTTCTTCTCTTCAGCCCTCGCTTACCTTTTTTTGCCAAGTTTCTAAATCTTTTTTTTAGCTGCCCTCCATTTTCTTTTCTTTCCATCTTGATTTCTTCTCTCTCTTCGGTCGGGACAGCTTGTGACACATTCTGTCTGTTCATGGTTGGCACATTTGGCACAAAATCATGATTCACAGAGCCATTATAATAGACTATTATAAACCAACCTCAGCTGCCTTCCCGCTCTACACATTACATTAAAGACGGCGTTTACAGCAGAGCTGAAGTCAAGGCTGCAGGTACTGATGCTGAAAAATGCTGAACACAGTTCTGTTCAAGCTCAAAAGAAACCTAAAGGAGACGTGTTTTCTCTCCTGACAGATCACCTGTTAATGAACCTGTGTGAACGTCTGATATTCACTTTTTCACACAGGAGCTTTTGTTTGGTGTCTCGGGTATCGGTTGGTGTTGATCAGTGTCCAGGAGGTGTGTGATGGTTCTGATCACACCTGGAACACTTGGGCCATGTTAGTGGACATGATCACATTCTGGATTTATAACATTTAAATGGGATGTTATATCTTTATTTTTAATAGGGTATTTTAAAAATTCTGATTCTGATTCTGAACTGTTTTTTTTTTTTAAACCGATAACCGATAACTTTCAGCTCCTAAAAGGTCGATAATCGATATACCTAAGATCATTACATCAATACTATGACAAAAATAAAAAATAGTTTTGACTTCTTAAATGAACCGATATTTATTTTTTCCATTGAAAAACTATTGTCAAGCCTCTCAAACATTTTCATGAAGCTATCAAACAAACCTATTTGATATCTCACATTAACTTAAATAAGGTTCATTACTGACTGATATAAAAAATAAAGGCTCCTTGAACTGATGGAAATACATGCATCAGAATTACAAACTGAAAAAGATTAACATTTAAAGGATTTTGGCTTGTGGTTCCATTTAAATTAATACCTTTAATTAAAGTAAATGAGGTTCAGTAGTTTTTATTTTTTAATCTCATGGAAGCTTTAGATGAGAGGAATGAGGGAGAGGAGAGACTGCTGCTGGCTTGCGCACGTTAGCATTAGCTTCCGTTAGCTCATGTTAGCGTGATTTCAAAACTCCATGGAAGCGATTGTTATGTTGTAGGTGGCTGATCAGGTTTTACGTATTAAAGCTTGTGCTTCCCTCCTCGTAGAATTCACTCGGAGGATTCGTTACAAATAACCACCAAACTATCTTCTTCTGAAACTTTAACCAAGTTCCACGCCGCCATGTTTGTTGTGATCAGCGCTGTGCTGCAGGCTGCATTCAAGGTGTAACGTAAATTCTGACGTTTCCTTGTTTGCTAGTCGTTCTTTCAGCCTTTTCTATTTTTTTATTTTTTTTATGTGTAACATGAGGGAAAATACTGCGAATATCAATTCAAGTCAGCAACTACCAAAATTATGACCGAGTTAACGAGTTGTTTTCTGGCATGAGGGGGTATTCTTGATTTTCCTGATTGAGTAATCGTTTTTCTGATTATGCCGACGTCACTTGAACATAACATTCACTGCCGGTCATTCAAGGCTCAGAGGGAGCGAGACACTGCTGTGTTGACAGAAATATAAATGTTATCGGGGCTATTCGTCGTGATATCGGACTTATCGGGATGACGTCATAATTTCCTGTTATCGGCCCGATAATTTTCGTGCACCCCTAATTTTTGAATATCATTGCAGCATTTGAATTTATTTAAGTGTCATTTGTTTCCAAACACATTACCTTATACAATTTTCACCCAAAATATGGAAATTGGCAAGAGTCTGTACATCATTTGTTTTGAATCACACCCATACTATTTTTTTTAATGAATGTGTGAGTAAGTTATGACTTGTTGTAAATGGTTGTTTCCCAAAGCTCTTAAACTGAGAAAAGCACAATAAAATGTTATAAATGAAAGCAAAGCTCCAGTAAAATGTGTGAATGCACTGAGGAAGGCAGAGAGAAGGACTTAATGTTTCATCGTGATTTGTCAAGACTTTGACAAATCAAGAAAATATTGAACAACCGAGTCCTTGAAACGAAGTGCTTCCCAGTCTACTGTTTGTGGAACTAAACCAGATTTGGAAGAATCTCTAAAGGCAAATCAGTAGCATGCAAGTAAACTTAGCAAAGGACAGAGGACTGTACAGTGTCAGCTGTGGTATATTTATGTTCTCATGAGCGGCTGTGGGCGTAGCAGCAGGTGATCAAGGTGACCGGACAGGGCTGAGGTTGCCAGGTTTAGTGGCTTAGTATCCCCCCATGTATGTCCATATTTCAGAAACAGACCTGCACCGGAATCACATTGACCAAAGCCTGCCAAATGTAATTTTAGTTAACACTCCTGTTCCACAGATAAACTGCTGTACCTCATGTATATATAGTACATCTGGCATTTGTTTTGAATCTTTAACCTTCAAAGAAGAATATTTTTAAGTTCACATTGTCGGAAGTCATATCAGAGCAGTTCTTCATCATGTTAGAGACACAAATACAAACACACAACTACTGTACTGTACTAATGAATGTTAACAATAACATTTGTTTTTAAATTCATTCCACATTATTGAATGACAGCAGTGAAATGACAATACCAAACATGTTGTTAAGTTGCTGTGTGTTATCCACTGTGTGTCACATAAAATAGCGTGGTGCAACATTCTCTAGTTTAATTTTGCCTTAAAGAGCTCCCGACGTCCTTATTTTAGAGAGATGTTTAGTTATTTTCTTTTCAAAGCCAACTCTAGATCAAAATGTAGATCCGTCGTCATTATTTGGATCAAAGAAGGAAATCTCTGGAGGTGTTTAGAAGAGTTTAATGTCAAACTGAGGGCAGTAATGAAAAGTAACGCCGTCCTTCGAGCTAACCTCTGTGACCGCTCCTGAAAGCTACTTTCAGTCCAGGAAAGTTTTATTCTTCTAAATTAATTCTTGTTCTCCACGTCTTCAGCTCCTTTCCTCTTTTTCCATCCACCCCTCCCTCTCCGCGGGGGGCTGTCAGTGAACAGGTGTGTAGCTACTTCTCTTTATTAATGACAGGCGGGAGGAAGGTGCAGGTATGTGTGCAGGTGTGTGTGTGTAACACACCAGAGAACTGACAAATGCGGGCGTGACTGTGCAGCATGCTCCGTCGCCACGGTGACAAATGGATGGACTGGGAGGTGTGTGTGTGTGTGTGTGTGTGTGTGTGTATAAATACATGCACCGACTGAATGGAACAGTTTGACAGGGACAATGTTTTTAGAACTTGAAAGTTGTTGGTTCTGCTTAAATTATTTAATTCTTTTGAAGGCGCAGGTCCTACTGCTTCGGATTTCTGTGGACATGTCAGACAAGAGTTTGATGTACTGACTATCAAAATATTATTATTTTCTCCAATATCAAGAAAAGTTGCATTTTTTTTTTTTTAATATGATATAAAGCCATTTTTTGTTGGACCAATTTTAGCTTCAACTTCTGCACCTGCTCACCAGTACATCATGTTGATAAGGAAATTCAGTCAATGAGTTGCATTCATTTTTATGGAGCCCCGTTTGGCTCATAATTCAATGAATAAATGAGTCTATTATTATGAAATACAGGCGTTTATTATTACGAAATACGTATATATTATTATGAAATATTTCCCATTATTATGAAATACATGTTTATTATTATGAAATATTTCCCATTATAATGAGAAAAATGTAATTATTATGAAATATATTTTTTAATTATTATTTAATCTTAGTTTAATGCATAATAGTTTATTTCAGAATTACTTTTTTTATCTAAGAATTAGTTTTTACATTATAACTTTGTTTTTCATAAGAATGAGCTTTTACATAAAAATGACATTTTGCCAGTGGGCGGGGCCAGTGGTTGACCTGCACTCTCATTGGCTGATCCTTCTCCATGCAGTTTGGTGGGGGACTAGCATCGAGCCTGTTGGCTACCTCTCTGAGTAAGTCAGATAAAGGATCTTTTCTTCTGTCGACATGCTGTCAAAATCAAGTTTTCCTCTACATTTTGCGCTACGTTTCTTAGTCGATGTCAACTTTTAACCGTAAACTGAGGAATGCACCTCATACAGGCTCGATGTTTACTGCCTTGTATGGAGCCCCTGGTTATAATTCAATGAATAAATGAGTCTACACGTTTATTATATGAAATAATTTCCCATTATTAGATAATGGTTTCGTTTTTATGACTAGTTAAAATGATAATTATCAGGCGATACTATTTTGACCCGATTGAGGAGGTTTCGAAATGGTCAGGAAGATAGAGGCCTTTGAAAACGCTGTTGAATCCGCTATCGATATTCACTGTTCTGTTGCTTATGCCTGAATGAAAGAGCAGCCAATCACATAAATGGCTCCGCCCTCTCTGCTGTGATTGACACACAAATCATTCTTATGAAAAACGAAACCATTATCATAATAATGGGAAATATTTCATAATAATAATAAACACCTGTATTTCATAATAATAGACTCATTTATTCATTGAATTATGACCCAAACGGGGCTCCATACATTTTTGCCCAAAATATTGTATTGAGGTGGAGGTTTGGTTTTTTTTTTTGTTGTTTTTTCTGTGTCCAGACCTCTCCTTCACATCAAACAAATTCTCCCTCAGGTTAAACCCTGAACTCTATGGTTGCTAGTCCAAGTACATAAATGATGCTTTGTGCACTTTCTCACAGTTTGAGCTCAACAAACCTTGGTATCGTCATGTTGGTAAGTGCCGGTGCCATCAGGGACGATGAGATTTATTCATGGAAAAACCCAGTTATGCAATATATTTACTGACTCATATGACTCCATTTTTTTGGGAAATCTTTCTTTAAATTGTCTGTTCATTGTACTTATTAAATATTCCCAGATGTTCAACACAACACACACATCACACTCTTTAATTTCAGCTATTTCCTTCTTATCCATCTAATTGACATGGTTAAGGAATGAGAAGTAGTTAGGGTTAAATAACTGACACAGTAATTAATATATTAATCGCTGCAGTACTTTTTCAGTGACAGGCTCTTACCGTTTCACGTCATTAAGTGCTTGTAGCTTTGCTATATATTTGACCCTCTCTAGCTCTGGATTGTCTTGTTACTGTAACGGAACGTATAATCATGTATTATTACCTCAGATTACTTCAGTCTTGTGATCTAAGAAGAAAAAAACGTATCTGTCATGCTGCTTTCAAAGGATTACAGCTTATTCAGGAAGCCACTAGAAATGTTTTATTACCACTGGGGTCAACAAGTGAAAAATAACTTATATCAGCTCTGCATATGGACACGCTTGTCTCGCTAAGATTATATTTATTTTGATTGATAAAAAGAGCGGGAAGTGTATTGTTTTAGCACCACACAAGACAAATGTGATGTGTACTCAGAGTGGCAAACAGGAAAAAAACAGATTGTAAGTGGAAAAAGCTGATATTTGTAAAGTCAGCATGGGTGCAGGTAATTGATACGGCGCTGCATAGCAACATAGCAACATGGCAACACCGCTCGTCTCTCTTTCATCCTCTCCTGCTTTTTCATCCTCAGTTTTCTGTTTTCATCTTTCCAGTCAGATTCCTGAACAGGAAGTCTCTTTTGTGTCTCTGTCCATTGATCTGGTCTTACACATGTCCCGTCTAATTGGCTCGGTCAGTTTACAGTCTAGTTGACGCTTCCAAATATCGTCATCTTTGAAATCCTTTATATTTGTCGTTTGGGTTTTTGCTTTTCTCACACTCAGAAGATTCTTTCATTTTTGCCCATCCGCCCGCAATTTTATTTTATTTATTTATTTTACTTTTTACTTTACTCACAAATAGACCTAAATAATTCCTATTTGTATAAATGAAAAATGACAGGATATACATTTTTATGAGTGGTACTGGTACAAAATAAATATAAAGTTTCGATTTCCTGTTTCAACTTTCAGTCCTATTTTTTTATGCTTTTGTTTGCTCAGGTACAAAATGATGTCCTGGAAGGCGAGTATATATTTCTGTACGCACACTTTGAGAAGAACATTGTTTTTCTTTCATAAATAAACCTGAGATGTTTGTGTTGATGGCAAACAGAGAAACATACTGAATGAAACATTAAGCGAAGCGCACAAGGAAATGTTTAGCTTAACGGCAGATATGGTCTTGTTTTTCTCTAAGACAGCGATTCCCAAATAGCCTCTTGTCGATTGTGCTAGCATAATTTTTGGCATAATCTGAGGAATTGAGCATAATTTTTGCCCTTTTTCCAAAAGTAGCACTGCTAGCATAATCCGTATATTTTCTTGTCTTAATAGCACAATTTTAGAATAATTCAAGAAAACGAAGATCTCAGCTACTAAAAACGATAGATTACTATTAACAGTTGGTTCCACTCCTATATTACGATTGCTTTTTAGTTGTGTTGAGATACCGCGGGAATTCGATGAAACGGAACCGGAAGTCTGTGTCTCGGTCCCAGACTCCTTAGCCAAACGTATAGGCCTAACCACCGGATCAAGTTACCCAGGTTTTGAACAACCGGGCCCAGAACGTCAGGCCAGGGTTAATAAAATACAATTTCAAACTTGTCTTGTGAGTTGTGAAGTTTGTGCACGGAAAAATTTTTTTAAAAAGTAGCATAATTTTGAAAAACAAGCATAATTTGAGCAAAAAACGAGCACTGCCACTAGCATAATATGCCACTTTTACTAGCACAATCGGCAAATGCCTATTCCCAAAGTGTGGGCCGCGGCCCCCCGGTGGGCCGTCGCGGTACTGCAGGTGGGACGGGAGAAGTCATTAAAATTAAACAAATGTGTTTTAAATACTCGATTTTATAAAAATATGTTTTTTATTACTCTAAAATATTTATTACATGATCTGAAAAATATTTAGAGATAATAAAACAAACCAATTGAGTGTTATTCTACTGTCATCTTAACAAGTGTCACCTTATTTGTTGAGCCCTTATATTAATATTGAAATGTAGATTTTAGTCTTGTATGTGGATCGAAGTGGTGATTAAAGGTTCTGGTGGGCCGCAGAGATTTTTTACATTTAAAATTTGGCCTTGGTATTGTGAAGTTTGGGAATCACTGCTCTAAGACAAACATTACCTCGTCTGAGATGGATGGACCTCCATAATTATTTTATATCATTATTCCAAAGTACTACTTTTAATTTGACATTGACTTATCTGACTATGCAAATACCACAAGCATTTTTCTCATTTTCTCATCTCTGATTTCTCCTCTTTATATTTATTTAACCAGGAGAAACTTGATAAGGAAACATTTTCTACTGGGTGGTTTCTTGTTTTTCACTATCTTCCCTCCTTTCCTTCCTCTCTTTCTTCTTTCATCCATCCTTATGTACATCTCCAGAAGTTATTACAGTTGATAGGGAGGCCAGTCGGTTCTGCTTCCAGGGGAAATAGAGCTCATTACTTTTTATTAAGCACTTCTCGACTGCCCTCTCATTTTCTACATCAGGTCTATGCTCTCCAGTTCCTCCTCTTCATTCCTCGAGTGTCTACCTACTTTCCTCTCTGTCCCATGACCTGATTCAGAAAAACCTAGCAGGCAACAGCATTTTAAAGACTCCTCAGAAATCATGGAACTACAGCGAGCTTTTGTCCATGAATCAGCCGTCTGTGTGAGCGGCCCAAAGCTGGAAATGGTGCTAAACTTTGCCTCCAGCGCGACCAATCAAATCCAATTTTCTTCCTTTATGATGAGGTGCACTCTGTTTCCAGGACAAGCTGCCCATTTGGTTTTAGATGAAGACGAGTCCAAAAGCAGGTTCACCTCTAAAACTACTGCAGGGAAACAGATGTTGACAGTTTATTAAAATGGAATATGCCATTTGACAAGAATATAAAAGTTAGATCTTTACAGATTAGTCATGGAGTTCATACTTTTTGTTTTCTATGCCAACCTATATAGGTATGGAGCCCCATTTGGGTCATAATTCAAGGAATAAATAAGTCTATTATGAAATGCAGGTGTTTATTATTATGAAATATTTCCCATTATTATGATAATGGTTTCGTTTTTCATAAGAATGATTTGTGTGTCAATCACAGCAGAGGGGGCGGAGCCATTTATGTGATTGGCTGCTCTTTCATTCAGGCATAAGCAACAGAACAGTGAATATCGATAGTGGAATCATCAACAGTAACATTTTCAAAGGCCTCTATCTTCCCGACCATTTCGAAAAATTCCTCAAATCGGGTCAAAATAGTATCAGCTGATAAATTATCATTTTAACTAGTTGATGTCAGAGTGTAGAATGGAGAAAAATCAGCCAATGAACGTGCAGGTCAACCACTGGTCCCGCCCAGTGGCAAAATGTCATTATGTAAAAACTCATTTTTAGATTAAAAAAAAGAAAAGCCATTTTGAAATAAACTATTATGCATTAAACTAAGATTAAATAATAATAAAAATATATTTCATAATGATAAACGCCTGTATTTCATAATAATAGATTCATTTATTCATTGAATTATGACCCAAACGGGGCTCCATATATAGGCACATACACATAAAAGCAGTTAAAATAGCATAAAACAAAAACACACCTTTAATAGTGTTCTTTAAATTTTTTTTTTTTTTTTTTTTTTTTGTGGTTGACCAGATGTTCAGACTGGCTCGACACCAGGCAGATCAATGGAGGAAATAAAGACCTCAGTTGTAGCACAAGAAAATCTGTCTACTTTACCCCTTAAATAAGTACAGTGATCCCTTATTTTTCACGATTAATGGAGACCGGCGCCCCCCCCCCGAGCCTAAATAATGTGTTTGAAATATGTTTAAAAACCCCCAAAAAGTAGCGAGACACTGCAGCGAAACAAGACAAAGGCTCAACTGTGGTCTTTCTGTTACCTTCACAGCCTCTGGTCTCTGAACCTTAGTAAACAAACTGCTGGTATTGTGCTGTTTTTGGCTCGTAATTAGCAGCTAACACGCTAACAACACGCTCCTGTCGGTTAACAGAGAATGTACATCTATACACGCTGGGTTGCTGTTGATGCTCACTACACTTTTCATCTAACCTCGTTTTCTTCTGCCGTCCGACGACACACACACTACATTACCCATAAGGCCACACCATTACCCATAAGGCCACCTTCTTAAAGGGACAAGGCTGGCTCACAGCATTTCTTCACTGTGAGAGAACGGGGACAAAACATCCTGTGATGTTTCCGTGATTTTTAAAAATGTTTTAAATTATATTATATTATATATATATATATATATATATATATATATATATATATATATATATATATATATATATATATAAGTGGCAAGGGATCACTGTATTTACATGTCGATGCAACTAAGACTGAGCAGGAGTCCACGTGACAAATGAAGCGGGTCGTCATGTTCATCAGACTTCTCATTTGGATTAAACCAACTAAACAAACTTCAGTATATAAATGAGTCTTCATGGTTGACTGAGTTGTCAAAATACAAAAAAGGTGCATTCTAGTTGAGAAAGTAAATAAATAGTTTGATGGTAAATAGCCTGTAGCTACTTAGAAAACATTGAAAATGTGTTTTATAAATTACTTTACTCTGTTTTTATTATTTTTTGTAATACAGCACTTCTCATTACATTAAAAAAAAACAAAAGGGTTGTTAATTTTTTAAAACCTATAGTTGAAACTCAACCATATAAATAAAAGTTAACAGTGAAGCCCATCATATACCCAGAGGCAAAACATAGAAGAAGGTTTGATAGCAGATCTTGTAAGATCTTTTATACATATATAACATCTTTGAATGTGCTTTTATATAAAATGTGATTTTATATAAAAGCAGAGAGAAAGCCCTGTTGTGGAAAAAATTAGATCCGATCTTGATGAGAAAATCAGAATAGAATTTATTACAGAGAAAGAAAGACAGACATACAAATACTTGTGGCCACAAGGAGAGCCACCAGCCACCACTCGCAGAGTGCCGGCTAATGACTCTGCAGATACAAAGAACAAGCTGATTTTTATACCAGACAGCAAGGTGTTACAGGATACCAAGACAGAGATGTTGATTGTGCTTACAGGTTTTGCATACAGGATACCAAGACAGAAGATGTTGATTGTGCTTACAGGTTTTGCATACAGAATAGAGACACAGGACACAGCAGGTGGTGGTTAAGACAAAAAGACATTTGTCTCAAGACAGACTGATTGAATTTAGGAAGTTACAGCTCTTCCTATGCTGTGTCTCACATGTCAATGAACCATAGCCGACCCCCGGCTTAGCCTTTTGTCAGACATTTGGTCTTTGTTGACTATGTGTATTGGTCTTGTTAAGAAAGGCATCACTTTTAAACATATTGTTAACAAAATTACAAGATGAAATAAACCAAATAAAAATTTCCACCACAATTTCCCTCTTTTGATTACAAATGAAACATTGATATGTTTCATATTAATCACACAATAACAACCATTAACTGTAACATTAGGTCACCAAATTCACTGAGATTCAATGATCACCATCATAAACATGATTGAAAACAGAAACAATGTTCGACTTATGAATATGGACAATAATATTCAGTGTTGGAAAACGGACGATCACACAAAGGAGTCGTTGTCAGAGTCATTCTGATGAATCGTCATAATATCCAGGCGATGAGGGAGGATTAGAAATAGAGTCCATGGGATTTGTTGAGGGAACATGGGGTATACAGATCCAAAAAAAACTGGATGGGAATCATCTTAGACAGTCCTTGACTTAAGGGAATAATGCTGCATAAAAAAAAAACAACAATGATGACTGAGGTCATAATCCACAGCAGGAGAGACCTTTTAGCTGTTACCAGCTAGCAATGAAAGCCAGCCAGAGGAGGACACATGGTCCGCAAGCAGAGTCCTTTTAGGGCAAACACAGTCCCTGGTGAATTCGTCCAGCTTGTAGTTCACAGTTTACAGGCAGAGCATGAGTTTTCCCATCAAGGGGAAAAAGGTGTTTGACCAGAGTTTCCTGTCAGGTGGGACATCTGAGCCCCAGATTGAGTCACGTGGGTCAGTTGGAGAGCAGCGATGGCGGGGTGTGTCATGAGCTGACACCACATAAAGGTGCTGCAGTGTGAGATCTTTTGTCATGCAGCAATCTTGAGTAAACTCCTGACCACCAGGAAACGGGCCAAATGACGACAACAATCCAAATTAGGATCATTTTTGAGCCAAAATAATCCACAGCCTGTCAGTGCAGCAGGCTGCCATCGTCTGTGTCTCCTGGGAGTCTCCAAAGCAGTCATCGGTGCACACAGGTTCAGCCAAAGTCACTCACCAAGCAGAGGGAAGCAATTGTGTTGAGCAGCGTGTAGCTCGGAGTGCGGCCAGAGGCCGATCAGCACTCATTCCTTCAGCTGAGATGTCCCCTCTGTTGGTGAGGACATGACTTCTGCCTGGTGATAGGTGGAGTAGAGCGTCTACTCTGATGCCGAGTGATTTATAGCCGGAGGGAGGTCACCAGTGGATTCTGGCACCTTTTGCATTTGGCTAGCATGGGTCCAAGTAGCTCCCTCAGCAACCGCCACCGCTGCATGGGTGACTCGCGAGCAGGGGCGTCTGCTGGTCTCAGGAAGAGCCGCTTTTACCTGGATCAGGAAGGCCTAAAGTAGGAGCTGTTTGAAGAGCCTTTTTCAGTTAATTTCTCATTCAGTCTTTCCAACTCATTTAAACTCGACAAACCCATGTTTCTGAGTCCAGACATTCAACACTCTCACGGCCGTTTCTTTCTCTCACCTATTCCACATTGGAACTCTGAGGAACAAAAAAAAAAAAGAGGTTTGGATTTACCAGAACTCATTTCTTTATGAGTCAGTATGCATACTCTTGCTAAGATTGCAAACGTCTTTGCAAAATCTGTTTGCCTGCCCCAAACAGTTAAAGCCTAAACCTCTGAGTACTTACAGAAGGAGTGTTTCAGAACAGATCTCAGAAACTAACCTAGTCACAGTCACTCCTGCAGACTAAACTTCCCCAAATGCTATGGAGAATGCTGAACCACCTCAGATCTGAACCTTTTCGAGACCAAATGTGTTTTTGAAAATGAATTTCTCACCAGATCAGATTGTAGGACTTAAGTTCGTTGGATCCCAGCGTTGGCAGTCAGGACGCAGTGAGTCAGCTCCCATCTCAACAGCACTTTTGAGGTTCTCGGTCTCTGGTCACTCCGTCCAGACGGCCAAGCGAGGGACCCTACTTTGCAGCGCCAAATTGTTGTGGAAAAAATTAGATCCGATCTTGATGAGAAAATCAGTAGGGCTGTAAAGTCCTAGTCGACTGGTCGACTTATTGGTCGATACGTTCTGGGTCGACCAAAATTCTGATTGGTCGATTTTTTGCCGTGTTAATTTCATACAGTCTATGGTTAATTTCATCAGGAGGAAAGTATCAAGTGCTAATGGGGGTGTTTTCAGAGCACCCCTGTTTCAGAGGTAACAGCCTGTCTTCAGAGAACACCCCTCTTGTTTTCATTATTTTGGATTAGCCCAACCCACTAGGGACAGGTGGATTGAAGAACCTCCACGTTATTCAACGTCCGGTGATTTGCTGAATATTTATATTATATATATTATATATTTATATACATTATTACAGCGAGTCCAGTAGCCTACCATCCATGTCAAAGACATCAGCAGTGTGGCAGAATTTTACCAAAATAGATGGCGGGAAAAAAGTCGAATGCAAGATTTGCAAACAACAGTTTGCATATCACAGCTCGACTACAAACATGGCGTATCATCTAAAAACGGTAAGATTTCAACATTATAGGCTATTAATATCATATTAAACATAATTCAATATTATAGTCTAATAATCGTTTATTCGTTTTATAACTGCAGGCGCACCCCCGCCCGCAACAACTGCAGCATCCCTCAGATACACCCAGACTACGCTGGATGTTAAGCCTCCTCTATCATCCAAACGCAAAAATGATATCACAGAAGGAATTGTCAGTTTTATTGCTCAGGATATGAGGCCCATAGGTGTCGTGGAAGGCCAAGGTTTTAAGAACCTGTTAAAAGTTTTGGAACCTGGATATTCCGTGCCAGCGCGCGCCAGACAATAATGCATGCACTAACCGCAAAATACGAGGGACTCAAAGAGAAAGTTTCACAGTTAATACAACACAGCGAGGCACTGAGCTTGACCACAGATATGTGGACGTCTATTCGAATGGAGTCATATATGACAGTGACTGCCCATTTCATTGATGGCAACTGGAAAGCAAAGAGTGTTGTGCTTGAGACAAAACGAATGGAAGAGGCGCACACAGGAAGAAATATCGCTGCGCGACTATCTGAAGTTGCTGATGCCTTTAAAATTCCACAAGAAAAGAGAGTGTCTGTTGTATGTGACAATGCGGCTAATATGGCACTCTGTGTGGAAACACTAAAGGAGTCACATGAATGGTTGGAGATGCAGGGCGTCAGGTGCGCCGGGCACACTTTGCAGCTCTGTATTAATGCTGCGCTCAAACAAGAGCCAATTTGTCGCGCCGTGGCTGCAGCACGTCATCTTGTGGCACATTTTAAAAAGGGGCACAAAGCAAAAACTGGGCTAAAACAGAAGCAAGAGCAGCAAAATGTCCCTCAGCATGAACTTATTCAGGATGTGTCCACTCGTTGGAACTCCACATTTTCAATGTTGGAGCGACTGTTGGAGCAACTTCGGTAATCATGGGCTTTTAAATTGCGCAGATGCACGTGATGGAAAATGCTGTCAGAGCCGCCAGACCCGAGACCCCCCCCCCCCCCCCCCCCCCCGATTAGTCGATTTTTGGTCGAAATTTCGGGGTTTCAGTCGACCAAGAATTTCTTTGGTTGATTACAGCCCTAAAAATCAGAATAGAATTTATTACAGAGAAAGAAAGACAGACATACAAATACTTGTGGCCACAAGGAGAGCCACCAGCCACCACTCGCAGAGTGCCGGCTAATGACTCTGCAGATACAAAGAACAAGCTGATTTTTATACCAGACAGCAAGGTGTTACAGGATACCAAGACAGAAGATGTTGATTGTGCTTACAGGTTTTGCATACAGGATACCAAGACAGAAGATGTTGATTGTGCTTACAGGTTTTGCATACAGAATAGACACAGCAGGTGGTGGTTAAGACAAAAAGACATTTGTCTCAAGACAGACTGAATTTAGGAAGTTACAGCTCTTCCTATGCTGTGTCTCACATGTCAATGAACCATAGCCGACCCCCGGCTTAGCCTTTTGTCAGACATTTGGTCTTTGTTGACTATGTGTATTGGTCTTGTTAAGAAAGGCATCACTTTTAAACATATTGTTAACAAAATTACAAGATGAAATAAACCAAATAAAAATTTCCACCACAGCCCAGAAAGTGAAGTTGTCCTTCAGGGAGTCTCCACTCCCTATAAACCTTTTAAGAGCGTTTAACTTTTTTCACCTGCCTGAATTTGCCCAGTACGACTATCTGGGGATTAGTGTGTTTATGTCACAGGATACTTGTCTGTCAACCTTGATTTTTATGCCCTTTTCAATCTGTACAGTGTTGTCATATTTTGTCCAACAGTTTGATTTCTATAAACTGGTGCACATGCCAGTAACTGGGCATGTTAGCATGTTAGCACAAACAGGAGCATTCCCTTCTTCAGTTGACTTTATAAAGTCGTATGGATCTACAAAGGTACAAGAGCGAATTTCATAATTTCAGTCTTTTACAAGGAGCAGCGAAAATTACCTTTTAGTTGCAAACAAGCAGATCTTTAAACGATCAGGAGCCTGTAAATGAAACATGAACCCAATGATGCATTTAGTTATTTTTCTGAGATCAAAGAGGAATGTTTATCATTCCCTATATTTATTTATTTTTTTTAATATATTTTTTAATTTCAGGGAAGCTTTAGATGAGAGGAATGAGGGAGAGGAGAGACTGCTGCTGGCTTGCCCACATTAGCATTAGCTTCCATTAGCTCACGTTAGCACGATTGCAAAACTCCATGGAAGTGATTGTTATGTTGTAGGTGGCTGATCAGGTTTTACGTATTAAAGCTTGTGCTTCCCTCCTCGTAGAATTCACTCGGAGGATTCGTCACAAATAACCACCAAACTATCTTCTTCTGAAACTTTAACCAAGTTCCACGACGCCATGTTTGTTGTGATCAGCGCTGTGCTGCAGGCTGCATTCAAGGTGTAACGTAAATTCCCACGTTCCCTCGTTTGCTAGTTGTTCTTTCAGCTTTTTCTATTTTTTCTTTTTTTATGTGTAACATGAGGGAAAATACTGTGAATATCAATTAAAGTCAGCAACTACTAAAATTATGACCGAGTTAACGAGTTGTTTTCTGGCATGAGGGGGTATTCTTGATTTTCCTGATTGAGTAATTGTTTTTCTGATTATGCCGACATGTCAACATTGAACATAACATTCACTGTCGGTCATTCAAGGCTCAGAGGGAGCGAGACACTGCTGTGTTGACAGAAATATAAATGTTATCGGGGACGTCATAATTTCCTGTTATCGGCCCGATAGTTATCGTGCACCCCTACTAAAAACCATTTCTTTTGTCTGTGTCTCGTGTTCAATTCCAAAAAAGATTCTTGCTTGAGAATCTACAGTGGATCCAGTGGCTCATTGGCTGTTGAATGACACAGAACCTCAAGGGTCTGCCAAGAAATGCATCCGATCATGTCATACTGACAGTCTGGGATCAAAAGATTAAAGGAATCAAATGTTGTAGCTTAAGGTGCTTTTAGAAAATTAGATATGTCTGTCTGTCTGTCTGATTCCTTTAGTGGCATTCAGAATATCAACACAAGAAGATAACAGGTGAAAGAGATGGTGCAGTAGGCTTTATGTCCCTGTCAGGGTTGAGACTCAACATGAGAAAAAAACACATCAAATCCTCCCAAACCCCGAACAACAACATCAGCCAGTTAACTGAAGAATGGTGCATTGATTTATTTACAGAATTTAGCTACAAGGAAACACAGTGAAGCGAAAGAAACCTCAGGGTGAACTAACAAGAAAATAATAAATAAAATGTCCTGCCTTTAAACCCCAGTGCTGCCTTACCTGCCCAGAACAAAACAGGAAATAAATGACAGAATCTCACCCTCAGTGCTTAGACTAAAATAAACAGGAGCAAAAAAAAAAAAAAAGCACACAAAATAAATTGGCAGTTCACCCCTACTGCTTCACTAAAAATACAAGAAAACTCTACGGGTTTGGTGACGGGAGTTGAGATGCAGTCAGGGACCCACCAGGACCAGATACCGATGATTTAAATGGGAGCTGCTCAACCTGAACCGATCCACGGTGAGCGCCAAAGTCAGGAAGAACAAGTAAACATAAAAACAGCAGATATTCACTCCACATAACTGAGAAACAGTAATAGCTTTAGGATTATTAGGTTCATCTACGTAAAAAAAGAAAAACAACAAATGAAACACAATTGTCAACTATCTACGTAATGGTCTGGTTTTGAAACTTCTATTCACGACAAATCTATGAAACACTTATGTACAAGAAGTGTTCTGTATAAAAACACACGGATCAAACTAGCGGATTAATTGTTTCATTATTCCAGACTACTTGAGGACTTACGAATACCTTATTTATTTCCTTTTATGAATAGCATGTGTTATTCTGACAGACTGTATAAAAGAAAAAAAAAACTGCCATGAAATGCCTGAGCAGGAGCAGTTTTATTTTCATAAATGTGGATTTTCTTGTTTTCTTTCACAACAGTGCTGAATTTGTGTATTTCTGTGTACGGGTGTGTTTTCTCATGTGAAAACAAATATATTCCAGCGTGTCTGGTAGTATTACTCAGAGGGCAGATCGTGGTCACCTCCATTTATTCAGCCCTGATGTTTTTCTGTGAACGTGTGTCTTTATATGGAGTTGAACGTTTTACTGTGGTTTGTGTGTGTGCGTGTGTGTGTGTGTGCTATGGCACCACAAGTCATGGATGCTGATAGATGCTGTTGTAACTCCGTCCCACTGAATGACGCCATAACTCATATTCATACAGCTAAAAAATAGATAGTGTATGTGAATGTGCCAGTAGATTTGCACCAGTTTGTCCTAAAATGCAACTTATTTTGAGAAGTCCTTTTGGAGTCGCAAACATACTTTGACTGCTGCTTCTTTTGACTCTTCTTCTGTACATTAAAACAGTCATATACGCTCACCAGCCACTTTATTAGGTCCACCTTGATAGTACCAGGTTGGACCCCCTTTCGCCTTCAGAACTGCCTTAATCCTTCGTGGCATAGATTCAACAAGGTACCAACGCAGTGTGCAATAAAGTTAGTTTCACATCTGACATTTGCTTGTTTTTTCTCTTTAAACTTTGGTGTGGCGTCATGAAAACGGCACAGATTTCATCCACGTTGGTACCATTGTGTAGATATAAGTATGCCAGACATTTCACAAGTGTCATCAACCCTCCAAGCTCAGTGAGTGTGGCAGAAACTCTCAGGAACTGAGTACCTGCTGCTGCCGTGGAGTTTAGGGACCGTCAGCAAATTACTGCAGTCAAGCAGCAGCCCGACAAAATACCCAAAGAAGCTGATGAATTAAGACCCCAAAAAGTACGGCAGCATTGGTGGACTTCCGGTTTTCAAATTAAAGGCTTAAAAGAAAAATAAAGCAGATCCCTGTAACCCTGTATAGGACAAAATGGGTATAGATAATGGATGGATGGAAGGATAAACAGAACATTAAAAAAATGCAATTATTGTGCGATTAATCGCAAGTTAACAATGAAAATATTTCAATTTTGAAATTGAAATTTTATATCTTCATGTTTGAAGCCTGAAATGTGGCAAAAGGTTGAAAAGGCACTGTACGTGTGTGTGTGTGTGTGTGTGTGTGTGTGTGTGTGTATACAGTCATGGAAAAAATTATTAGACCACCATTTTTTCTTCCCTTTCTTGTTCATTTTAATACCTGGTACCACTAAACGTCATCATGTGACTAAAACAGACAGAAAAGAAAACACTGAATGCATAAAAGCAGTGTTTTTGGCAGTACAACGCCATAGCTATTGATGTAAAAACTTAAGTGATTTAGGTTATAATCAAGAAAACCATGGAAAATGGTAAGATATCAGCTCTTAAATAAAACTCTTATGAGCAATCTTTGTGGTTATTGTTATGTTTGTCCAAACAAATGTACCTTTAGTTGTACCAGGCATTAAAATGAACAAGAAACTGAAGAAAAAACAGGGTGGTCTAATAATTTTTTCCATGACTGTGTGGTGTGTGTGTATGTATATATATATATATATATATATATATATATATATATATATATATCTATATATATAATATAGATATATAGATATATATATATATATATAGATATATATAATTTCTCACTCTCATTTAAATCTAGTCCTTTTCTTTTTTCTTTCTCTTCCCCCCATCACCACTTATGTGTGCAAGTTCCTTTGTGTTTACTTGTTATGTCTGTCTTTTCTTTTGGAGCGTTTGTCTAATGTCACTTGTCTGTGAGTATTCGGATCGTTACCTTTGTTTGTGTGTGTGTGTGTGTGTGTGTGTGTGTGTGTGTTTTCAGTTTTTTTTTGTGTTTTTTTTTTTTCCTTGGGGGGGGTCAGGTCAAGCTATTATTATAGCAGCGGTTGTAGTGTTATTGCCGGGGATTGTGGGAGGCGTGCAGACAGACCGGAGGCTCTGAAGGGCTTTTCAGTTTGAATGACGGCCTGAAATAAAAATGCTGCACCTTTTGAAAACTACACAGCTTCCCGTCCTCCAGTTATGTTTATTATTTTCAGTGGCAGCATTTAGCCATATTAATGCAGTCTCACGTGCAATCGGTAGGGAAATGTAATGCAAAGCACAGTTTTATCCAGCAACATAATGATTCAACCTTTGAGAACTTAACAGAAGCACTTCACATTGTCTTTTGTAGTGTTTTTGTTTTTATATTATACACACTCATGTCTTCTTTAAGTGGTTTTGTTTTAAGCAGGACTGAAGAGGCATGTAGGTACCCGGTAACATATTATTTCCCTCCCACCAAAGGTGATATAAGGCAGAATAAGATGTTTAGATGCAGCTACATTTGACCTGATTTCACTCATCAGCAGGTGAATTTGTGGCTCATTATCACAGTTTATGAATCCCAACAAAGCTGAAAACTACAGTTTTCAAGCACACTTCCTGTGCTTTATTTACAGGATGTCACATTAATCTTGCAACTCAGGGAGACAGAAGCAATAACCATTTACAAGGCGGTTCAAGAGTTAAGCCCCAGATCAGTTGGGTTCAGGGCCATTTCTTTGCATATATATAACGGAAGGTTGTGACGATTTGGAGTTGTTGTCTATGTATTTTGCTGAAAAGTCTCTATAAATCTTTTTTTCGAATCCTTTTCAAATTTCAGAAACTTTGCCATTCATCCAGGGTTATTTTTGTTCTGCCATGTGGGAGTAACCGTATGCAGACAGAACTGACCGTAATGATTTATCCGCCCGTGCTCACACCTTAATATGTCTGCAGCGCTGCGCACATACAGACCACAGCTTCAGATGTGCACGTGACCACGTGAGCTCTTACATTCACATACACACAAACACAAATGCACGAGCACGTGTAGAAGGGAAGATAAATGAATTTCAAGGAAGTTGTTTTCATTATGGCATGCAACTACATTACAAGTGTGTGTGTGTGTGTGTGGCTGTGTGCTAGTTTGTCTGTTAAACATTGTCCAAAAACAAGAGGTGTTAGTTCAGTAGACCAAACTAATGTGATTTTCTATTAATGTGATGCCCTGAGTCTATACTTTGTGCATGTGTGTGTGTGAGAGAGAGAAATCCTCTGCATTACATATTGAATCGACTGCACTCACACTTTCCATTTGAGTCAGCTCATTAATTTGAAAATCCCAAGTCATTTAGTTTTTCTAGACAAATGAAAACGCACATTTTTATTATTACACGTAATAAATTACATGCAGATGTGTTAATTCTACACACACATGTGTACACACAAGTTGTATTACTCTTATTAATACGAGTCCTGACTAGAACCAGGAAATATGACCATATTAGTCCAGTCCTGAGGTCTCTGGCTTCCTGTCACTCAGAGAATAGACTTTAAAACAGCTCTACTTGTGTTCAAGTCTCTTCATGGCTCCAAAGTCCATCTCTGACATGTTAGATCCATATGAACCAACCTGGACTCTGAGAACCTCAGGTAGTGGTCTCCTGCTGGTGTCCAGAGTCAGGACTAAACAAGGTGAAGCTGCATTTCAGTTTTATGCTCCTAAAATCTGGACCAGTCTTCCAGAAGATGTGAGACAGACCTGAACTCTGACAATGTTCAGATCCAGACTGAAAACAGTTCTGTTTAGATGTGAAGATGATGACTGGAAGGATTTTATCTGCACTCTTCAGTTTTTATTTAATTAATTAATTTTTTTATTAATTAATTTTATTTATTATTGATTATTTTTATGCTTGTATGGAATGATTCTATTTGCCTTCTTGTGATTTTATGCATCTGTAAAGCACTTTGAATTGCCTTGTGTACGAATTGTGCTCTACAAATAAAGTTGCCTTGCCTTGAGAGTACACAAATGCTTGGCTTATGCAAAACAAATGCATGTTTATTTATTGCTACAATGCCAAATCCATTATATATTATATATATATATATACTCAATGTTTTCTCTTATGTTCTTCATACAAAATATTTTTCGTGGTTTGCTTTAAACGGGGGGCGGGGCTCTCTGCATCTGCGCTCTAATTAGCCGACAAGTGATATTTCAGTAGTCGGGACTCCGGTGGTAACTAAATTCACATCGACAGCAAACACAAACAACATTTATCTTGTGGAGTTAGCCATCAGGCAAGGTTTTGAAGCCAAACTTACCATTCAAAATAGTATCTTTTGTATTCATTTTATCCCAGCTACTGCTAACGGAGGTTTGTTTACGTCTGTCTGTCTGCGGCATGGACGTCGACGTCAGTGCATGGCTTCCTGTTTTGACAAACGGAGGACTACAGGACTACAACTACGGAGGGGCCCGAGGCTCATCAAACCTACTCTCCTCTCTACTATTGTACATCAACGGCCAGGCTAAGGCTCGCGTTAATCGCGCGTTAAAAAAATAAGTTGCGTTAAAATTATTTTGCGTTATTCACGCTTTAACGCGTTAACTTTGACAGCCCTAATATATATATATATATATATATATATAACGAAACCATTATCATAATAATGTGAAATTATTTCATAATATTAAACGCCTATATTTAATAATAATAGACTTATTTAATTTTTGAATTATGACCCAAACGGGGCTCCATACAAGGCTAGTAAACTTTGTGTCAATGCAATGGGGAAAAATATTCAAGGAAAAATTCAGATTCTATCATCAGAGAACATTGTGTGTTCATTTCCATACAACACATACATTGATCAAACATTTTCTGTAATAAATTAGTTAAGAAAAATAAGAATGTGAGACAAAGGAGGTATTTTGAGGAAGGTAACAGGAAGTGGCTACAAATATTCTTGGGGCAGGTGCCAGAGGATGACAGCTTAAACAGTATTCCTATATGACTGTCAAACAACAAGAAGAAAGAAAAGAAAAGAAAAGAAATAAAACTGGAGGCTTTAGGGAGCGAATATGTGAAGGGGGAGGATGAGGGAAGTCCATCTGGGAATGCTCGTCATTTTCAGTATTGACATTTACGTTTCAGCAGCTCCCACTTGTCTTCTATCATGTTCTTTCTAGTTGACCTGATCTCAACCCCCCCCCATCTTTTCTTTCATTTCATTTGACTTCCTCCAGTTTCTTTAATACTCAGAATCTTTTCATATTTTCTCTCACTCTCTCTCTCTCTCACTTCACTGTCATTGCTGTTGCTGTCTTTTCCAATAAAACACTTTTTACACCTCATCAAATATCATTTGATATTTTCTTCAAATTATCATATGGTTTTTGATAGCTCTTCACCTTTTACTTCTTTAATATCTGAATTTAAAACAATGCAACAATGTAGAGTATGGACAGTATGTCAACAATCCCGCTCTTTGTATTTTCATTAATTCCCTCCTTTGCTGGCGTCTTGCAGTGGACGGATGTATCGACTGGTCGGTGGATTTGAAGGAGTACCACGTGTTGGCCGGGGAGCCCGTCCGGGTCAAATGTGCCTTGTTTTACAGCTACATACGAACCAACTACACCATGGCCACCAACGCCAAGCTGCGCCTCATCTGGTACAAGAACAAAGGAGATGCAGAGGTGAGAACAAGTAAGAACGAGGGTTGGCCAGATGAGGGAGGAAAGAAGAGGTTAGAAATATACATTTTACAAGATAAAACATTAAACAGAATTTGCTGTCCTATATGTGGCTTGTAAAGGGAGTTGCTAAAGTTCCGAGAAATCCTGATAAAGTTTCAATAAATGTTTCAATAGATACGTCACAGTAGTGCTGGGCAATATGACGATATATATCGTGGGGACAATATAAAAGTGTATATCGTGCCATTTCTCTTTCGTTTCTATCGTTTCTAACCTAATTTTATCAATTATTACAGCAAATATGTAATTAAATAACCTGCAAAGATAAATTTGATAGAATCATATCTACTTCTACAAAGTAGCCTTTTATCTTTGCACTTTTATTCATGGTTAATGCCTTAAACAGAGTTCTCTTCAACCCTGATGTTTACTTTAGACACTTTATATTGGTTTGCAAACTTTGCACTACAAGGTTACAGATTTCAGAAAGTTGAAAAATAATTTGTGTTTATTTTTTATAGCTGAACTTCAGTGCAAAAATGTGTATTTCCTCTCAGAAACTGTTGTGCACTTTAAAAAAAAATGTGAAAGCTACTGTACCTCTGTACCTACCTGTTTTTGCTGCACTAAAATGTATGTTTGTGACAGTTCAGCTAAATGTCCTTTCAAAATTAAGTTGAAAAGTAAGCAATGAAATTTTTGTCAAACTTTTCAGAGAATAACTGAAAACATACTTTATTATGGTATATCGTGATATATATCGTTATCGTGATATAAAATAGTCCATATCGTGATATATGATTTTTTTCCATATCGCCCAGCACTACGTCACAGTTATTTTATTGTGAGTGAATCATGGTGACAACTTTATTATAACTCAAACTAAGGGCCTGTTTTATTTAATGAAGCGTAACAACCCCGATCCAGAGCTCTGACACACTATGACAGACCATGTCGTGACACCGGGCCTCACACAGAACCAGGGCATATCAATCACTCCGGACTTCATGAGACTCGGTTTGGAAGGAAGTTAAGTCACCGGATGATGGGCAGTCTCCTTGGTGACAGATGACAGGCCGGCGCCTTGCAAGGCAGCTCATCGGCCGTCGGTGTACGAGTGTGTGAGAAGCGCTGAATTAAAAACACATATAAAGCACTTTGACGCTCTGGTTAGAAAGTTGTACGTTAGTCCAGATCACTTACCGTTCCAAGTTATAATAATGAAAACAGCCCTCAGAATTAGATTTGCATCTAAGGCTGTTTTCACATATGTTGGTGTGCATCAAGGGTGCACGCCAACATTCAAATTGCATCGTTTCATGTTTCAGTCAGTAGTTCATGTTCACTTTATCGCTCTCGTCTTCAAACCACACCACAATATGTCAGTTATATGTGACAACAGTCAGTGATGTCACTGGTCAGTAGCAGCGTTGGGCAGGTCATCATCTTTCCAGGAAACTGCCCCGAAGCGTGGGCTCAAACACAAGGCGCCACAATAGCTGTGTGTTGTTGACTCAGTCATTTATTACTATATTATTTGTTTGTACCACTCTAGTTGAGCTTGTAAATGAAGTGACTGGAAGTTGTTTGTGACTGATAGCGTTACTTTCTTTTGCCGTGTTTACATGCTCCTTCACAACCCACAATGCACTGCCCAGTGGTCTACAGAAGCCTCTTTAGCTCAAACCTGTTTAGAAGTGATACGGAAACTGTTTTTCTGTATTCACAGAGAGAAATAAGATAATGTAGTCAAGGTACAAACTGAAACAGTTTTTACTGTGACTATTATACAGTCTATCGTCATGTAAGGGTTGTTGACTGGGCTCAGAAAACTTGACAGTTACATAAAAGCTTTTATTCAGAACAGGTAAGTAATGATGAATGTGTCATGGATTCAATCGGATGAGGAGTTCAGGAGCATGGGAAAATCATATTGCAGACTTTCATCAGTTTTAATGTAACTGTGAACGGTCAGGTAGGGGATGGTTTACTTTTGAGGGTGAAGAAACTTGGTGAATGAAGAGGATCCAGAGCAGGTGGATTTGAATAGAAGTCCGGGTTCAGAAGTAGCAGACAGGAATCTTGGGAGATGCAGTACTTTGTTGGCTGAATGAAAAGCTGAGGTCAAATTAATTGAATCCAGTATAACTGTTTGTAAACAGAATTAGAAGTCCTGAGACGATTCCTTTGAACCCAAAATCCAGAATCTAGAGTCAATGATTGGTTCAGATTGATCAGAATCAGACTACCTTACCTTAAGTAAGTCCAGATCAGGGCTTTTCAGAGAACCACAGAAACCCAGACTGGACCAAGCATGTAGCGTTAACATGGGACAATCTGGCAGAGTGAATGTTGCTTAGCTGCTGCTTTAACAGGAATAGAACAGGTAAGACTGATAATAGTAGATGAGAGTGAACAGGGAGATGACAGTTAATCAAAGACAGTAATTCCAACCAGCAATTTACTAATCTATACTTGTTTTTTTTTTCAGAATGCAAGAAGTTAGCATCATTACTGATGGTTTTCAATGTTGTTATAATAAGTGAGATAAAAATGGAAGCCATTATATTCTGTGTGTGACATCTGTTTTACTTGCACTGGTAATTTCCTACAATAAACGGCCCAGACTTATGAATTAGATCGTTTGACTTCAAAATAGATCCCACAAAGTGATTTAAAATTTAATCTTAGTCAGAGAGGAGAATATGTGGAAGTCACTAAAGGAGATTGGTATCAACTGCCAGATCTTTAAGGTGACAGCCCATACAATCAACTAGAATACCAAACCAACTTTATTTATAAAGTGCTTTAAAACTGCTAGTGGACCAAAGTGGTATACAGTAAAAAAATAAATAAATAAATAAAATAAAATAAAAAGCTATAAATATAAAACATATTTAACAAAACTTCCATAAAACATAAAAAATGAAATACAAAAAAAAAAGATTACAAAATTAATAATATAAAAAAAAACAACCAAAAGTCAATGTCATACGTTATGCCAAAGGCCAAGGAGAAGAGGTGGGTTTAAAGATGGCTCAGAAAGGGAAACGGCCTGTTTATAACCAGCAAGGGAAGATCATTCCACATTTTTGGTGTGACAGCTGCAAAAGCATGGTCTCCCCTGAGCTTATTCTTCATTTTAGGCAGAAGGGCTGCAAGGACATAGCAGCTCAGAGAGGGAGGGCGGGGATAGACCCTTTACGGACTTAAAGGCAAATAAAATCATTTTAACATGGATCCTAAAATGCACAGTCGTGCACAATAATGTCGTAATAAGAAAGTGTCCACCATTTCCATGATGTGGTGATTACTTGTGTACAGTGGTACAGGATACAAGTGAAGCACATTTCACCCTAATTGTAAATGTAGTAGGCTCTTTCCGACTGTGCTAGCATAATTTTTGGCTTAATCTGAGGAATTGAGCATAATTTTTGCCCTTTTTCCAAAAATAGCACTGCTGATATAATCTGTATATTTTCTTGTCTTAATAGCACAATTTTAGAATAATTCAAGAAAACGAAGATCTCAGCTACTAAAAACGATAGATTACTATTAACAGTTAGTTCCACCACTCCTATTTTGCGATTGCTTTTTTAGTTGTGTTGAGATACCGCGGGAATTCAATGAAACGGAACCGGAAGGACTGCGTGGTTCAGAAACGAGCGAGATTATTCAATGTTAAATTTGTTATCCAGGGCTTTGTCAGAAACTGCATAGTTTAGTTTTTACTGTATTTTTGTTTTTTGTTTTGAAACCCAGCGTGTGCTGCTAGCGCGTGCAGTTCGTTGTTTACTTGAAATTTACATACTTCACCATGGTAACTGGAGGCCATTTGAGTGCAAAACCTTGCGCAAACTGTGTCACGCTCTGCTACACGCGATGGTTAGCAAGCTATGCGCGGATAGCTATCCACCACACTGTCCAGGCTTTGTCCAACCTATTTTTGTTAGCCTGATAACTATCCGCTGGATAGCAGATTTATCCGCCGTATAGGCCTAACCACCGGATAAAGTTACCCAGGTTTTAGAACAACCGGGCCCAGAACATCAGGCCAGGGTTAATAAAATACATTTTCAAACTTGTCTTGTGAGTTGAGAAGTTTTGTGCACAGAATAATTTTTTTTAAAAAGTAGCATAATTTTTAAAAGTGAGCATAATTTGAGCATAATTTGGGCAAAAGCATAATATGCCACTTTTACTAGCACAATCGGCAAATGCCTAACATGTAGTGAGTGTTGTGATGCTCTTGCAGTGCAACTCGTGGATTTATATATAATCTGAGTAGCATTTGGGATTAATGATATGGCATTGTTCTCCACATATGGTCAAAAGTATAATCTCTAATATTTTTTTGTAATGCGTCCTTTAGGAACCCATCATCTTCTCGGGTCACAGGCTGAGTAAAGAAGATGATTCCATCTGGTTCCGATCTGCTGAATTAGAAGACAATGGATTCTACACTTGTGTTCTGAGGTATCGTATCTGCACAACTACACAATAAATGTAGCTGGTGTGAATTAATTTTTGACCCACAACTTGGCTCTGCCTCAAGTAAAACGTTGTAAATGCAACCGTTATTCTTCAGGATCGTTAATGGGTCGGATGAATGCATAGTTGGAAACACTTTGTGAAACTCACACTAACACTGCTCCTCTTCCCTAACGGGAACCGGACCAAAGTATATCGCACAAAACATATTTTATTTTAAAGTTTCACCTCCAACCTGAGACCTCAAGATTTTCACCAGCATCCAGGCAAAGTAGTTTTCTCCAACCTGAGCCAACCTGAGTCGGTACGTGTGTTTGTGTGTATGTGTGTGTTTGTGTGTGTTTGTGTGTATTAAAATGGGACATCTTTTTATGTGGACAAGTACGTTTTGAGGTGGTGCATTTGTGTATGACCTGGTGGTTTAATTTACTGTATGTGAACTATTGTATTCATGATATAGATGCTTAAACTGGCATTAGAAACTCTTGGATTACCTGTCTTTACCTGGGAATTTGTTTGAAACTGTGTTTGTGGTTGGACTTTTTTTTTAAAAAGTGTAAACATTATTAAGCATTAGCCAGAGGCTCACTTCTGTCTCACATTATTTTAGAAAATGACAGAATATTTTGGTTTGAATGTTAGTCATATATGTGATTATTTTGGTTAATGACAAGCATTTGTTGGTAAAGATCTTTTTTACAAATGTTTCCTATGCAGCCAAAGTGACTAAATTACCCTGATAGTGTAGATCAGTGGTTCTCAACTGGTGGGTCGTGACCCAAAAGTGGGTTGCAGACCTGTTTTCAGTGGGTCGTGGGCTCACTGAAAACCAAGAAAAAAAAAAAAAAAAAAAAAAAAGAGTGTCATTCGTACTCCTAAACACTAGATGGCGATAATGCCCTGTAATGCGAGTTGACACCATAGAAAAAGACCTGCAAAGTTTGTTTACATATGTTGAGGATGGTGAAACGCAGATACAACGAAAATATGAGATATCAATTTTCTTATCTTGAAAAATATATATATATATATATAATATATATATATATATATATATATATATATATAGATATATATTATATATATATATAATGTTATGTTGTGTATATATATTATGCTATATATATATATATATAGATTATATATATTAATATGGTGGTTATATATATGAGTGAATACTCAGTTGATAGATAATTTTATATGTGGTATATATATATAATATATATATATATATATAATGTTATATATATATATATGATATATATATATGTGCTATATATATATATATAATATATATTATATATATATATATATATAGATATATATATATATATATATAATATATATATGTATATATATATATATATTTATATATGATTGGTTACTGAAAATGTTCTGTTAATACTTGAATAAAGTGAATAAATAATTTTAATAGGAATTTGTTAGTGGTTCAGTGAGTCGTTATTCAGATAAAAACTTAGATTTTAAGTTTTTTTGAAACTACTGCTCAGTGGTTGCACTGTTTTATTTCATGTTTGTGCATAAAAGCACTGTTTTGAGTCAAAATGTCTGTTACTGAAATGTTCTGATTGTTATGTCAGCTTTATGATTTAATGCTTCTTTAATAAGTGACTAGAGAGTTTTAATAGGAAATGTTATAATTCAAGGAAGTGGGTACTCAGCAAATGCTACATATTTAAGTTCTTTTTGAAACTACTGCTCAGTGGTTGCACTTTTTTTATTTCATGTTTGTGCATGTTGAGTCTGTTAAAAAAGGCTAAAGTTACTGAAGTGAAGTGTTTATGGATTTAATTAAAATGCAGTTTAATTGAGCATCAAAGGGAATATTTCCCACTTGAAGTCATTTTGGTTTTGCCATTTTCGGTTTTGCCGATCCAAACTGCATGATATTTTCATTCAATAAATTAGAGAAGTTGGAAATTTTCCTTGATTTGGGTCGCAGCTTGTCATTAAGGTGATGGTGGGTCCTGAAGCCAGACCAGTTGAGAACCACTGGTGTAGATAATCAGAATCATATCTACAGGACTTCCTTTGCTTCAGTGTCTCCTGCTTGTTACCTTTTGCATCTTATTCAACATCATTAGCTCTCTGTTCTCCATCAGTTCAGGCTTTGCACCTCTCTTCTGTTTTTTCCTCCTCTTTCCACTTCTTTCTGCTGTACCATCTTCCCCTCGTTCCCCTGTTCCTCCCTGTCGGAGCCCGGTTTCCCTCCCTCTTTATCCCCGTCCCCCGCATCCTCCCTCTCCTCTGTTCTCCTCCCAGTGTTTCCTGCCAGAGCTTGACACCTTTCCCCCGTAATAAGGTCTCTCTTCCACTTTCTCTCTCTTTCTGTCTTTTCCTAGCTCTCTCAGCATGACAACCTAATTAGGGCTTGGTGTCTGTCATTGTCTCCGGGCCTGTTATTAAAACACACACACACACATACATGTGCACACGCACACATACGCACACTCACACAGAGGCAAATCACCTCCTGTAGTACTGGTAGTACTGGGTAACCACCAAGTAGATCTTATTACATTATGAGAGGGCCGTATCTTGAATATAACGTGCTGGAAAATGAATCTTTGAAACACTTTCAAATGTGTTTGTTGACTTTGATCAGGTTTCTGCTGTTTTCAAACGTTTCTCTTAATATCGGCTCTCTCAGTTACAAACAACCTGAGACTTTTAGTCCACAAAAAACAAAAAAAGAAAAAAAAAAAAGATGAATAAAATAGGACACTGCAGACGAAAGGGCAGATTTTTAGATAATACTATAAACACACAGACTAGATGAGTCACTGAGACGATGAGGTCACACACTAAACACTTGGAGTAAATGTTAGAAAAACACATGATCAGTCTCGACCTAAAGTCAGAGTCCCACAGGATGCAGGAAGCACTCTGGTCCAGTTTTAAAACGCCTTGGCTTCGTCCTCAAGCCCCCACAGGAAGTGACCCGGAGCGGCGCCGTCCACTCAGCTGAATTCGTGAGGGATAGCGAACCTAATTTAATTGTTTACTCGCAGCCTCCACAGGTTAACGTAATGTCGATGTACGAGTCGGAGCCTGTTGGTGGTGTTTTATTTAGAAATTTCAACGGATTCTCTGACTTGCTGTCAACTGGAGGTGCTGTGTCTAAATAGACCGTCTACCGGTGGACGAGCACCAAAATAGACTCCAAAGGTATCTCTGGGCTCAGGCAGAGCAGTTTGGACGGGCTCTTCCGGGCCGCCGCGAGCGTTTCTGGTCTGACTTCTTTCATTGACTTGAATGGCTGAGATTCACAGCAGCTGGCGTGGCGTTTCCGTTTCACGGCCGTTTCCACGTTCTGGAAAAGAAAAAAAGATACTACGTGGCCCTCTTGCATCACACAACACAGCGTGTTACAAAGTTGCTTGCATTTTTACCACAGTTCTATAAACTGGTCTTATTTTATTTTTTTTTTTCATTTATTTCAGGATTTGTTCTGTTATTTGTTGCTGTATTTGTAAGCTGTAAAGTACACAACATGATTATATACAGTGAACTGTGGGGTGCCAAATGTAAAAACTTGATTACAGTTTTCAAACTTATATATATTTTCAATATTTAGCTAATTTTCTTCACATTTAGCTCATTTTACACACATTTGAGACATAAATTATTCAAAAAAATTTGTTATATGTGAACAAAAATGAAATGTTAAATTTAAATATTAAATCTAAATGTTAAATCTAAATCTAAATGTTAAATCTAAATGTTAAATCTAAATCTAAATGTCGAATGTTAAATCTAAATGTTAACTCTAAATCTAAATGTCAAATGTTAAATCTAAATGTCGAATGTTAAATCTAAATGTTAAATCTAAATATTAAATCAATCTAAATGTTAAATCTAAATATTAAATCAATCTAAATGTTAAATCTAAATATTAAATCTAAATCTAAATTAAATTAAATCTAAATATTAAATCTAAATGTAAATGGTAAATCTAAATCTTAAGTCTAAATTTAAATGTTAAATATAAATATTAAATCTAAATCTAAATGTAAAATCTAAATCTAAATGTTAAATCTAAATCTAAATGTCAAATGTTAAATCTAAATGTTAAATCTAAATCTAAATGTCGAATGTTAAATCTAAATCTAAATGTTAAATCTAAATATTAAATCTAAATCTAAATATTAGATTTAGATTTAAGAATAACACAATTCCAGTAGTTTCTTTACAGACCACAGTTGAGTCTTTGTCTTGTTTCGCTGCAGTGCCTCGCTACTTTTTTTTTTTGGTTTTTAAACATAATTTAAACACCGTATTTAGGCTCGGGGGGCTCCAGCTCCCATTCGCGGATTTTGATTTATGCGGGGGGGGGGGGGGGGGGGGGGGTGCGCCGGTCCCCATTAACCTCGGAAAATAAGGGATCACTCAATAATAACCCTGTTACTTATCCAGAGGGGTGATTTGTATGATTAATATTTTGATTAACAGCATGAAAATTACAATCGCAAACATCAATTGCCACATTACTGGTGATCCAAATTTTTTGTCACTTGTTAAAGGAGAACAAAGTAACTATAACATCGTCAAATATCAGTTAAAGTTGTCTTAAAATGGTGCATTTGATTATTTTTAGGAGCTATTATTGAGCTCTCAGATACAAATGGATTTGCTGTCAGCAGAAACCAACAAAGCAACCTTCTAAACCCCCGGACAGCACGAGTAAACGGAGGCTAACTCACAGAACAGCAGACATCATGACGGAGGCAACTAAGAAACCAAAGAAACTAATAACAGAGGAAGAGGAAAGACAATGAGAGACTGAACAAGAGTAAATCTCGGAAAGGCTTTAGTTCAGTACTGATGGATAAAGGGAAGATGGGATGAAACTGGATCTGGATTTCTCCTTGTTGTTGGACGCTACAAACGGATCAACTGGTCTTCCATTTTGTGTTTTATGGTTTCTGTCAGCATGATTGAGAAACCAGCGGCTCGTTTGTTATTCATCAGATGTTTATTTACTAGAAACATCAGTGTCGTTTTGTGTATCTGACAAACTCTAATGTTAGCTAACCAGTTATTAGCTGCTTTAACAAAGATAAATTGGATGATGGAAACATGCTTTGCATGTTCTTGTTTTAGAATATTTTTTAATACCGATGTGGGGTGTGTGCAAAACAGCCAAAAAGAAAAAAAAAAAAAAAAACACACAGAAATGCCTGTAAATGGAGGTTTGTTCATGTCCACAATTCGTTGTAAAACGATGCTTATCTGATTTTGGTCTTAGCATATTTTTCACAACAGCACCAGTTGTTGTCCCTCATTGATTTTTTTTTTTTTTCTACCAGCGACTCTATCATACCTGATATTGCTGACCACAAGTTTGTCCTATTGTAACAAGTGATCAGGCCCCTGGTTCATTCTGCCTGACTACAAAAAAATCTGAAGCAGCATTCATTAAATGGAGAATCAACATTTCTTTTGCTTGAGGATCCTGATTCAGTAATCAATTCTCCAAAAACAATGGCCTTCATGGAGACTAATGATTCTTCAGAAAATCCAACAACTGTACTTTGGGAAGCACCCAAGGCTCTACTTGGAGCAAGAATAATTTCATTCTCCACCTACAAAAAAAGCTTAACTTTAGAATGAGCTCAAAGAAAATAAATGAAATGATTAACTGGGAGAGGGCTAATGGAAACTAAAATAAAGCATAAAAAGCCCAGTCCCTGACACTAAGACTTAGACAGGATCACTTCAAACACAACAACTAATCGAGGAAAACTTCTAGTAAATGTACTAAAGATGAACCAAAGAAAAGTCTTTCATAGCAGCCATTAAGAAGACTGAAGCTAAGGTACCTCAAGAAATAATATCAATTTTTCCACAAACTATAAACTGAGGACAATGAAGCAGAGACAACAGTTATAAATAACTTCCCGCACGACCGCAGCCTTTAGAAACGCCCTTAACTATTATTGAGTTAGATACAGCAATTTTGTAAAAATCCCTAAAAATAAAGCTCCAGGAACTGATGGATTTTCCAAACAGTTCCACAGAAACCTGGTTAGACGGAGAAAATGATTCAGTATTTTTTATTGAAGCAACTCCTCCAAACTTCAAGTTTGTGAGTGAAGCTAGTGGCTGTTTGTTTCATGACTCCTTCCAATGTAAACAGATGTCTTATAAAAACTTTGCATCATTTGAATACGTAGTTCTCCAGATGAATTCCCCTGCTCGTGTGCTGTTCGTTAACATATATAGACCACCTAAAAACTCTACAAGCTTTTTTTGAAGACTTCTGAACTTCTGTCAATAATCTGTGTCGATTTTGATTGTTTGCTGTTGTTGGAGATTTCAACATTCATACTGATAATGTCCAGGACAGAATGAGCAAAGAGTTACGTTGTGTTCTTGATCATTTTGGTCTATCTCATGTGAAAGAAAAAACGCATAACAAAGGGCACTGTTTGGATCTAGTCATCTCCAAAGGTCTGAATATTTCCAAGGTTGTGGTGATTCTGATCATTTCTGTGTTTTCTTTGAGAGTGTTGTTGTCAACTAGAACGTCCAAACAGAGGTTGTCAAAAAACTCTCTCCTGGCCCTCAGTTGATGAGCTGGTGGATCATTTCAATGGTAAAATTAAAAGCAATATAGATGTCATTGCTCCCATCAAGGTGAAAGTGATCACTGCCCAAAAGAGAGCTCCATGGAAAAATGCCACGCTGGGAAGAGCTGAAAAACAAGAATGTCGGAAAGCTTTTCTCCAATCAGCCAAAAAACCCTGGATGAGATTATTGGCCATCTGAAAACCACCACTTGCTGTCTTGATAACCTGCCAGCAGGGTTTTTCAGGATGCACAGCCCCAGATATTTTACTGATTGTAAACACCTCCCTGCTCTCAGGAGTCTTAAAACTAAAACAGCCGTCATCAAGCCACTTCTGAAGAAGACCAGCTTAGACTCGTCACTCATGAGCAGCTACAGACCGATATCAAACCTCTCCTTTCTGAGCAAGATTATAGAAAAAAGCTGTTTTTCAACAACTCCACAACCTCTTGATGCTAAATAACTGTTTTTGTCACGGGTGTGTGGGGGGGAGTGGAAGGAGGACGACCAGACAGATAAGTAAGAACGACAATGGACAGCAAACAGAAAGGGAGTGACAGGACTTATAAACACACAGGAACAAACAAGAGGCAGGTGTGAACAATCAGGATGACAAAGGGGAGGAAGTAAAGCTTGACACATCGAGGACAAGACAGACCTTCAAAGTAAAACAGGAAGCACTAGAGACATGGAGAGACGCCAACTTGACAAAACAGACAGATAATACAAATCCTCAGTCGTGGCTGACGCTGGCCATGACAGTTTTGATATCTACCAGTCAGGTTTTTGGCCACATCACAGCACTGAGACTGCGCTAGTTAATGACATCCACTTTAACACAGATAGTGGAAACATTTCAGTCCTGGTACTACTAGATCTCAGTGCTGCATTTGACACGGTTGACCATAACATCTTACTAGACAGGCTGAAAAACTGGCTTTCTGGCACTGCATTAAATTGGTTTATGTCCTATCTAAAAGACAGAGACTATTTTGTGTCTATAGGTAACTATAAATCTGAGCAAACTAAAATAACTTGTGGAGTTCCTCAAGGCTCCATCTTGGGGCAACTGCTGTTCAACATCTACATGCTCCCACTCGCTCAAATTATGAAAAGCAACACAATATGTTACCACGACTATGCTGATGACACACAAATCTACATAACCATCTCAACAGGAGACTACAGTCCGATCCAAACACTGACCAGATGCATTGATCAAATTAGAGACTGGACGTGTCAGAACTTCCTTCAGTTAAATAAATACAAAACTGAAATAATGTTTTTTGGAGCCAAGGGAGAAAGATTAAAAGTTATATGTTAATAGTTTAAAAAAAACATGAAAAACATTTAAATGTGTAAAACAACAATGAAACAGCTACACAATTCAAAGTGATATTTCAGAGATGTCATCTGTATAACAGTCGTAGAATGTTAAGTCATATGTCACTACATGTATTTTGTAATGCATTACAATTATATTTTATATAATTTTATTATAAATACTGTCTCTATGAAAAAAGCTTGTTAAAGTTACATCTGTGGAAACAAAAAAACGTCAATTCTATGTCATGTCATAGAATCAATAATTTACATCACTATGCTGTGAGACCCAGTTGGTCTTTTACAGAAAAGAAGTGATGCATAAGGATTAAACAATCACTCAGACTAGATTTAGCAGGCTCAGGCTCAAAAGCATGACGTGCACAGAAACAGACAGCCGTGCACACTGACATGTTTCCCTATCAGCAACACAAGAATACCTCAAGGTCTCAATTTGTAAGATTTGTTAGAGTTGAAAAATCTATTGCTTGCTAGCGAGGCTGTCAAGATCGTAGAGAGACCCTTATCTCCCACCGTGGACGGAGTCTGAGGGATGAGAGCCATCATGCTCTTTTCCAGATTTATCTGAAAACCCAGATAGTCCAGATGTTGCACTAGAACATCTGTGTGATGAGCCACGTCCTGGAAGATGGTTGTCAATGTTTGCAGCCAGTCGGATTCACTCCTCCCTGAAGGAGGCTACTGCTTCCTGTTACACATTTAACAAACAGAAAGGCCTGTTGGCACAAACACAAATGTGTCGTCATCCCCTGGAAAGCATATCTGAGATAATTCTGGTGTAATTGAGTATACGGGAGCATGAAAATAAGTTTCCCTCTTGTTGAATGATGTGAACCCGTCACACGTTTATTCAGGTAACAGCAGACGGGCGAGTCAACATCCTGATCCAAAATGACTGTCATTCACCCACCTCCTTCTTTAGGATGAGGAAATATCCTAAATGAAAGCTTTTTCTTTCTAATGGAGATTTTCTCCATCGGAATATTGGCGTATTTCCCCGAGGCACAGTAGAAGAAGGGCCAGAAGTCCAGCCACAATCGACTTTTTATAAGACCCATTTTGACTGAGTGCAGACTAGTTTTATATCAATAGAGGAAGAACTGACCAGCAGCTTCCTCCCTGTGTACAACAACCACAGACTGTTTATATTTAACATGATTGATTTATTCTTTCAGGACATATTTTTTTTCTTTTCTCAACATGTGACAGTGCCCGCAGAATTTAGCCTGAATGTGCATGTCAGGACAAGTTTATTACACAGTGCATGAGAAAAGTGCTTTTTCAACAACAGTGGGGGGGGGGGTGCTGACATTGCTTGTCTGCTGGTTTTTACCCGGCTTCCAGATTGAAGTCTTCCCAGTAGGGTTGTAGCCAGGGCTTGACTCTGACACCGGCCAACCGGCCAAATGCTGGTAAAATTTGGCTGCGGCTAGTAACAATTTCTGTCTCACAAGCAACTTTGGCTGCTAACTTATTCTTTAATATGACACATTACAATAGTTGTACCAATTGTTTGTATCTAAAATGTAAATGCAAGAATATTGTGAAGAAGAAAAAAAACTGACAGCAAAACTGTGGCTAGCATAAAGACTAAATGGCTAATGACTGAGGAACAACACCACCCACAGTGGCTGGTGAGCAAAAAAGTTAGCGTCAAGTCCTGGTTGTAGCGCTTGAAACCGACATCTCGAAGCTGTGAGTCTCAAAGCTGACTTTGGTTTCCATAGTTGGCATCGCTTGTATGTGAACCTAAACATCACCTGAACAAACATCTGGAAGCCCAGAAAGGTCAAAAGTCGTGGTTTATGTGAGAGGGTGGTGGTTTTATGGTGACTGTTCTGGAGACCTGCTGTAAATCAGAAATGACCCCCCGACATGCGTTGTTCTGTTTTACTATCATTTATAGACTTTAATTCCTGGATTTGCAGTCGAGGCCTTGCGTTTTATCAAACAGTCATCATTTAATGAACTTTGTGTGTTTCCTTTAACTTATTTTCAATCGCAACAATATTTGCTTGTCAGTGATATTAATCGCGATAATCGCGATGTTGATTTTCTGGCCACGTTTTCAGGATCAGCCTTTCCTTTTTGATTCTGTCTTTCAGAAATAATGACAGAATCTGAGTTTCACTGAGAGCAGATCCACTCCAGAGGTACCAAAAATGAGATTTTTGAGACGAGCAGGATACGACCACTTTAACGATATCAGATGAGACGACGTTCTGACGTTCAAAGACCACAGATGTGCTCCCGTAAGCCTCTGAAGAAACCATTTTCATCGTTTATTACCAGTAATTAGTCAAATACATATAAACAGTAAGAAAAAGTCAAGAGTTTGTCAGCAACTTAGTTTTCAACAAGGTTATCAATAACACTTAAACCCGACTCACATTCTCACCTCAACTTTTTTTTTTCTTCTTTTTGTGTAACATGTTGTGCAGTAAAAAAAAAGGAACCGCATTATGGTACATAAACATTAAATTAGAGAAAAAAAAAGAAATATTTAGCACTTTATTTACAACTCATATTCTGAGAAATATAACTTAAACATTCCATAAACGTGCTAGCAACTAACTCCACAGAACGTTTAAATGTCATTCTCTGGGGTTGATATGACGTTTCATATCCAGTAAATAATACTTGATTCGCTCTGACTCTGGGTTTTTGACCGTCCTGATACACTAATATACTCACTAATATTTTATGTCCAAATTTATAATTGTTTAGTCAGGTTTTACATTTGGTTTCACGAAGCTCTGCTGCCGTTCTCAGATAAGTTTGGGACTCTCTACATAGGAGAGGGATGAAATGAAGTCAAGCGGTTCAGCCCGACCCATTAAACTGCTGCTGTCAACAGACATGAAAAGATACAGTACGGCTCTCTGTATTGTATTTTTTTTGGAATTTTGCATCTTATAGACATTTAATCATCACCTCTTGAAACTGTGTCTGTTTGTGAAAAGAGCATGATGTGCCCTTTTTTTTCTATGTATCATATGAAAAAATGGCCTTTCTGTGAAGTGCTGTCACTCCAGGAAACTCGTCGTTAAATAAGTCAACTCTGACTCTTTGAAGCTAATTTCCTTGGAAGAAATTAGTAGAACATAATACTCGTCTAAGATGACATCCATTATTGTTTTAGCTTCATATGTCTCCAGATAAGTCCAAGTCAATGCTCAGCATGAGCCCAGTGGTTTTTGTCACTAATTCAGTACTGTGAGAAGGAAAACGAGTTCCTCAAGTTTGTGAGGTTTTTTTTTTTTTTACCCTTTTGGGAGTCGTGTGAAAGATCACACCTCAAGCTAATCTTCTGCTCAATAATATCCTCATGAAAGACAAAAATCAGTGTGTTAGAAAGAACAAAATAATAAGCTTGAAAAATATGGTGTCAGATGAGATTTCATATATCTGGGTTTGCTCATTATTCATTTTTACACATCACATTAGATGGGAATATGATTACTAAATAGTCGGGCTGCACTCTAATGACGAGAAGATTGTTCCACATGAGCTCCAATCAGAGCTTTGCTGAGACGAACCGGGCTTCATCTGGGACGATGATTGTGTGAACAGAACCTTCTCCAGTCTAGGCTCTTGCCGATTGTGCTAGCATAATTTTTGGCATAAAATCTGAGGAATTGAGCATAATTTTTGCCCTTTTTCCAAAAGTAGCACTGCTAGCATAATCCGTATATTTTCTTGTCTTAATAGCACAATTTTAGAATAATTCAAGAAAATGAAGATCTCAGCTACTAAAAACAATAGATTACTATTAACAGTTGGTTCCACTCCTATTTTGCGATTGCTTTTTACAGAACGTCTCCCAATTGGTCCATGGCAGTGAAAAAAATACTGTTGGTCCAACCATCGTCTGCTGCCGCAGAGAGAGTATTTAGCATCCTGGCAGCTTCATTCAATCATCAACAAGATCGTACACTTGCAGATTACTTGCAAGCAAGTGTGATGCATCAGTATAACAAGCGCTAATTAACTGTTAGAGAACGAATTAGAGAAGTCAAGCCGGACTGCGTGGTTCAGAAACGAGCGAGATTATTCAATGTTACATTTGTTATCCAGGGCTTTGTCAGAAACTGCATGGTTTAGTTTTTACTGTATTTGTTTTGAAACCCAGCGCGCACTGCTAGCGCACACACAGTTCGTTGTTTACTCGAAATTTGCATACTTTACCATGGTAACTGGAGGCCATTTGAGTGCAAAACCTTGCGCAAACTGTTTCACGCTCTGCTACACGCGATGGTTAGCAAGCTATCCGCGGATAGTTATCCACCACGCTATCCAGGCTTTGTGCAACCTATTTTTGTTAGCTGAATAACTATCCGCTGAATAACAGATTTATCCGCCGTATAGGCCTAACCACCGGATAAAGTTACCCAGGTTTTGAACAACCGGGCCCAGAACGTCAGGCCAGGGTTAATAAAATACATTTTCAAACTTGTCTTGTGAGTCGCAAAGTTTCTGCACAGAATAATTTTTTTAAAAAGTAGCATAATTTTGAAAAGCGAGCATAATTTGAGCAAAATTTGGGCCAAAAAACGAGCACTGCCACTAGCATAATATGCCACTTTTACTAGCACAATCAGCAAATGCCTACTCCAGTCCGGCAAGAGTGCTGTGCTGCTACTTTGATCCGCTAAGTGACAGCACAAGTCGTAACTTGACATGACCACATGTGGTTTTAAAAAAAAAAAAAAAAAAAAAAAAAAAAACAAGACAAAACATTTTCTATCTACAGATACTTTGATGCTCCAAAGCAAAGAAGTTTTCCCTTCATTTCAACATGGAACAAATCAGCACCAATGTCGATGTCCGAAATAACTGGGGGAAGCCTAATATAACCCGAACCCTCCTGTGGGGAAAAGCACAGATTTGCAAAGCCTTAGATGAGTGCCGTCATCTTACACGTCATGTTTTGTGGTACTTAGGTCGGCTCTGTTGGCTACATTTGCAATAAGGTAGATAACGTGAGGATCTTTGACAGCAAAGCTGTGACAGCAAAGGCTCAAGATTGTTTTAAATAACAAAGCTCCTCGGACAACCCAGGAAGTAAATACAAAAAAAAAGTAATCCAAGAAACACGAGGCATCCAGGAAGGGACATGAACGAGATCAAACAGGATTGGGTTGGGCCGGACACGCTTTCTGGCTTTTCCTCTCTGTTTCTGAGTTTAGTGAAGAGCTGAGAGGAGATTTATGGATGTAGTGAATAGGGATGCGCACGATTAGTCGTCTAAACGATTAAACGTCCGCCCACTTACTAGTCGGCACCAGAAATATTAGTTGTTTAACAGACAGCAGCCTCCCTCTCCGCGGCAACGCTCAAGTAGACTGGAGTTTGAAAACGGCACGGTGGGAAGATAGTCTCGCTAAACCAGCGCGGTTTGGCGGTACTTTAATCTAGAAAATGAAAACAAGGTAGTATGTAGACTGTGTCAGAAACAACTGGCATACAATCACTCGACTGGAGCAATGAGCAACCACATTCCACTCAAGCATTTGGATGTTAATCTGCACGAGACGACGGCTGCTGCTGATGCTAGCGGTGCTGATGCTAGCGGTGTTATGCTAGCGGTGCTAGCCACACTCAGGCCGATTTGTCATTGTTTACCCGGAGACGTGTTCTCCCGTCCGGTCTGAGAGGATAACGCAGCTCATCACCATAATGACTTCGCAAGATATGTGTTTTCCCTTTTTTTTTTAGACTAGTCTACTAATCTTAATTCAAATTTCCGTTTAGTCGACAGGGAAATTAGTCGCCAGGAACATCCTTAGTAGTGAAAGAAGACATGAAGTTAGTTGGTGTGAGAGAAGGATGGAGTTAGATGGAGGAGGATGATTCACTGTGGTGTCCCATGAATGGCAGTTCCTGAATAATACGTCTTTTGATTCAAATCTGTTTCTCCATATAAAAAGTTGGATCAAACTTAGTGGCAGAAAACACCCTTTTTTTTAAATTTATTGGAGAACATAAATAATAGAACTTTAGTTTAACTTTAGTTATGTTTCAGTCTTTTTTTTGCTCTAAGCAACTTCGCCACCACAACAGATTTGCTGAAACAAACAAACAAACAAAGTTAAACAAAATGTTGCAGTGAATTTGTCCAAACAGTCTTCGTTGCAAACTATTTCAAAGCAAGGCCTTCAGTTTTACTGCTTGACTCAGCAGTTCCTCCTAAAAAATCTGAACATATCTGCCTTTTTTGGGTTGCAGACGAGCACGTCTCTGCTTTTTGCCTCCCCAGCATTAAAAAAAAAAAAAAAGTGCACGGTGAGGCTGAGGACGCCTGAACACGTCGGTACCTGGATGCCGAGTCAAAGCTAGTTGGCGGCGCGTCCTTCATGTTCCGTCACCAGGTCACCGGATTCATGGAGGAGGGTGTAAATGGCAGATCTCTGTATGACTGCACTTCTCTTTTAACCTGCTCTCCTTTCTTTCCTCAACTAACAAGTCTTCTTCAGCAAAAAGCTCTTCAAGGTCAAAGAGCTTTGGCTGCTTCTATGGAAAAAAAAAAACAACTAAAAAAACAAGGAAACAGAGAAATAATTTTAAAAATGGGATATTATTACTGGATATATATTGAAAATGGTTTTCTTCTGGAAATTAAGCTGAAAAAAAAGTTTATGTATACAGCAGATGGTATGTTTCACTACTAATATTGGATTGGTATCGTATTGATCATAACAATCATCATGGTCACAAATGATCTGCAAAGTCAGTTTCCATCTGCTGAGCTTCTTCCTCTTCATCAACATTACTAATTACAATCAAGTCCTTCAAATCAAATCAAACTTTATTTATATAGCACTTTTCATACATTAACAATGCAACACAAAGTGCTTCACAATGAAAGTAAATGAAAAATATAAAACAGGATCACAAAAGAAAATAAAAACCCATCCCTCTCACCCCCACATATAGACCCATGCACACACACACGCACACACATGCACACACATGCACACCGCAGTACAAAGTAAATAGTTTAGTTACATGGCAGGTGAGGAAGAGCTACCTGTGGAAGGCACCACAGCCTCCAACCACAGGGGGCGCCATCACAGAGCTCACCTCACCCCGGATAGACCAGAGCAGACCTGGTAAATAAAATAAATAAAATAAAAGATGCATTGATAATAGAGCGCACAAAGACTTAAAATAGATTTAAAACTTAAATTAAATAAATAAAATCATTAAATTTAAGAACAGTAGAATAAAAGGACTAAGAGTGAAATAATCAATCAGTGGGGTTTGCTTTATTCTCCTCAGTTCTTTAGACATGATGAAAAGGTGGAAAGACTCATAACTTTTGTCTTTTCAGTATTAAACTACCGTTTTGTTTTCAGTTTCTTCTTAACACAAATGTATCAAATTGAATCTTGCTCTGGTTGCCGTTAGTGTTAAGGTATTGTGGAATAACAAATGTAATGTCTTGTCAAGCAATATTTTACTGACAGTAAACTGTCAGCAGATCCTTACTAGAAATAATATCAATATAATTTCAGGAAAATAGAATTGCACTAACTATGCAAAAAAAGGCACATTAACATTTTCCTGACAGACTACTTTTTCTGGACTGAAAAAAAAACCTTTTCGTTAGGACATCAGGGTTGATCGCTCTGTCTGCTCTTTTCTGCTGAGACATATAAACCTTATCTTACATTATATCAACCAGCAGCAGCATACTTCCCTAATCCTGCACAAATATATTAGCTTCTTACATTTATGAAGCAGATTATGCTGCGCAAACACAATATACTGCCTCAAAGGTGTGACAGAAACAATGGGTTTGTCACCTCTCACATATTCTTTTTAATTGACATGTCTTGTGAGGCACCTCCAGGGAGAATTAGTGCTCACATGTGGATCCTGTGGATCTGTATCTCCATCCATACTGAGGGCCAACCTACCATCTGAACAGCTAGAAATGAAATAAAACAATCCTATACACCACAGTTATTATTATCTGCTGAGATAGTTGGAACCAGTAAATGATGTTGGTTTGAAAAATGTCTCCTAGTGTGAAACATCCATAAAGGGAACATAAAGAAACCCTCTCTGGGTTGAGGTTTTGCCGGGTCTCTTTAATGGACATCACTAGATGATACACAAGGAATCCAACCAGGTGATGTGATTGGGTTGAAGGTGCTGATCCAGTGATCACTCAGTGATTTTTCTTTTTTTGTGTGTGTGATGGGGGGGTCCATAGAGTCTATTATCATTTGAAAGAAAAAAAAAAAATAATGGATTGAATGATGTAGTTTGACCTCAGAGTTTGGCTTGAATGTTCCTGAATTCACCCCTCGGCTCGTTCTTAACCATCTCCACTATCTGATCAGGCATCTACATCCATGCAGCCATGCCAACATACACTCATCCATCTATTAACATATTATAGTTTCAGTCATGGGGGCAGAAGCCTAAGCTGGAAGTCTCAACACCCCCATCCCCCACCCTCCAAACACACCTTCCCAGGCCAGCCAGGAAATGCCGTCTCTCCGGTGTATCCTGGATCGGCCTCAGGGCTCCTCCCAGTTGTAAATGCCTTAAACGCCTCCCCAGGGATGGATCCTAAACCAGATGACTGAACCAATCTCAGCTGACTCCTGTTGATGTGGATACCAGACTAGATAGTGGCAAGTTTTCTCTTTTTCTTTTCTCGGGCTACTCCAGTTTCGCTCCACAGTCCACAAACAAAGCAGGTCAGTTTAACTGGTGACTCTAAATTGCCCTCAGGAACGAATGTGTAAAAGAGACGCTTGATCTAAATGGGGGGGGGGGGGGGGGGGGGGCTTTGGAAATCTGTGCCTTTCTGGTCTTTCCCATGTCTTCCAGAAATGGTCTTATCATATAAGACCATTTCTGACCTCCAAGACAGCTAAAGTATATATGCATGCCATGATATTTCACACATAAATTATTGCTGTACAACTTGGACACACACAACAGAAAGTATATTTAAAACCATCAAGTCTCTCTTCAAGAAGGCAGTTAAAATTCTTGCCAGGAAACCTCTCCGTTTTCATTACTGTAACGTTTTAAAAAAATATAATATTCTTGATCTTGACAGTTATCAGACCTTCATGGATGCTTGTCTCATCTATAAAGTGTTAAATGCTTCTGCTCCCCCACCATTGAATGAATTCATCCAGAAAAAAATTAATGAGGGAAGAAGAACAAGAGCACAAACTCGAGGTGACTGTAATGTCCCGAGGCGCAGGACAAAATTTTGTCAAATGGTTTTATCTGTAAGAGGAACGCATTCCTGGAATAACTTACCACTATACATTAGAAACTGCAATAACTACATACTTTTTAAAAAAAAAACCCTCAAACATTGGTTAAGAATAAAACAGACTTGTACGCATATGCCCTAAAAACACTATTTTTAATCTGACACGTATTCCTGGGGCTCTTTGGTTATTGTCCTTTAATCTGTAATTGTGGGTAAAGTCTTATATTATCAGCTGCTTTGATATTTTCTGTCAGCGTCCTCTTTGTTTTGGTATTGTCTATCTATGTCTATCTATGTTTATTGTCTATCGTCAGATTTGTAATTGTGATGTTTTAAAGTTTGTGCAATGTTTTTTTTTTTTAATGTTATGGGACTACGGATGGAAATTAGCACTTCTGCTACAATCCGGCATGTTTACATACTTGTATGTTTATTAATGTGCACTGTCCCATCCAAATAAACAAATAAATAAATAAATAAATGTGAGTGTCTTCCTCCAGTTACTACAGAAAAAAGTAAACAGGATCAGCACTCGTGTAGCCACCGGTGCTGATCTTTTCTCCGTCAAAATGATTGCAGGTTCTTGTCTTATCCTTCCTGTCACGCTGAATCAGGACCTTCTACCTTCTTTGCACAGAGAGATCTTTCGTCTTTTTTTTTTTTACCCAACCCAAATATTAAGGCAATTCACATCAGAAAATGCTTTTATAATCATTTCTGAAGTCACTGGCAGACGGCTAATTTTGTTTGCGAATGACAAATTCTGGCTGATTGCTTGGTAGGTGGCAGCATGGCTAATGAGGGGTTACGCAAAATAAATTACTGTTTGCATGCTAAAATGTAACCGTCATTACTTCTCCCTGCATCCCAACAAGCCTTCTGGACTATTTTCAGTTGCTGAAAACAGATAAAAACAGATTTTTTATTTTTTTAGTATGTGTAACCTTCTCTTCTTCTTGACCATCTCAGCTATTCCCCTGGACTGGAGTACCTGACCTTCTTTGTATTAAAGAATAAATTTACACCTGTAGACTTTGTGAGATTCGTAGATTCAAACAGGGAGATGAAGAGATGAGAAGAGAGTGAGAAAGAGATGTAATGAGAGTAAGACAGAACAATGAGGAGGAGTGAGAGGAAAGGAGGTGGAGGGAAGGAGAGAGGAATCACTGGAAGTTTTTTTTGGCTGTATCAGTGCATCAGTCTCGTGCCAGCTGCAGGAAACATCTGCCAGGGCATTTCAAATCGAGCCTACACCTGCTGCCTTGGACGTGCTTTTTGGAAAAAGAAAAAAGAGTAAGTCTTGGTTTTTATACTTTGATGTTCAAGGGGTTTTAAGGTGCTCTGAAACGCTATCTGGCTCGGTTGAGATATGAAGGAAAGGGCAGAGACGAGGAAGGAAGGAAGGAGGCCAGGAGAGGAAGTGTGAAAAGTGAGCGTGCTGTGTGTCAGAGTTGGAAAATCCTCTCCTGAATGCAGAAGTGCTGGTTTGATGTTCACAGAATCCACAAAAATGAAGGTCTGCGTCGTCACCTGTTGAAGGGATTCTGAGCCTTCATTTCAAAATGATCTGAGTCATTTTAACTGATGCTAATGCTCAATGGAAGAAAAAAAAAGAAACAAAAAATAAAACAGAATTTCTTTTGGATAACAGTCAAAAGTTTGACACTGAAAAAAAAAAAAAAAAAGATTAATTTTAATATTATTTTACAAGACTACTTATGTTTTAATTAGGGATGGGCAAGTTTACGCGTTATTATCGCGTTAACGCATTATATATTAACGCCGATATTTATTTTGTCGCGCGTTAATGTTGCTCACATGCTTTTGTTTTGAAAAGTCTGTTACTGGCTGCTGCAGAACCGGAAAACAATCGGCAGGTAAACAAGGAAAAGCTAAAACAGACATGGAGAACGGTAAAAATCAGCGTACTTTACAGTTCGGGTAGCAACTCAGGTAGCAATAATAACAATTCTGTCTGAAAAATAATAATTCTGGACTGCAACAAAATTTCACGTCATTCCTCCATGTTCCATCAGATCTGCTCCATGTGTTCACTGTCCTGCTGTTCTCTAGCTGGTTACTGCAGTGCGGCTCCATCTAGTGGCACAGATGTGTAATGACAACAGAAAGTCCAGTCCTCCATTATAAAACTAATTCAGTTTTTTAATTTCGTATTTTTGATCCAAGTCTAAAATTGAAATATAAAAAAAAAAAAAGGCATTTTTTCATTTTTTGTGTTAGATTAAAAAATGAAAAACGTAATAAAATGTAACTTTTTAATTTTTTTAAATTTTTGATTGACAATTGAAAATGGAAAGAATGAATGATACACGGATTGGTAAAGTTAGTGAACTTTAACATGGACATTTTCATTTTAAAGTTCTCCCAGACGGAGGATTCAACAGAAACAAGGTTATTTGTAACAACTGACAAGTTGAACTCCCCGTTAAAAGTTTCTGCTGTTACCTCAGAAATTACCTGTTTTTTAATGTTATGATTGTGCTGAGACACAATCATTTTTTGGATTTTGTTTGTAGACTTTTTTTTTTTAGATTTACACTAAATATGTGTTACTGACAAGTGCTGATGTTAAAAGTGTTTGATCAACAAATATTATGACACTTTAGTTCAAATGGCAGCAGAAAATTTAAGTAAAAGTGACCTTTATTCTACTTTTGAATTATTTGATTTTGCGTATACAATGCGATTAATCGTGATTAATCAGGGAAATAATGCGATTAATCGCGATTAAAATTTTCAATCGTTGCCCAGCCCGAGTTTTAATGTTTTGGTTATCTTCCTGTATTTTCTTCTGAGATTCAGAAAAAGGACAGATGTCCTGACATTTGCCCTGAGAAATGATAATTTGTTCCACTAACAATAGAAAAGTTGTAACAGAGCTGAAGCATGATAGCGCCACCAGTAGATGTTTCACCAATGAAATAAGCTTCCAAGGTCGAAGTTTTCCAACAAGTCTGTGTAGGTTCCTGGTCAACCAGATATCGATGACGCATGGAAATACCTGTAAGAGTTTCTCAGCAGCCCTCAGTGGCTTTCTGATTAAATGCATCCATCACATCTATCCATCCATTTTCTATAATAACTTAATCCTATTCTGGTTTTTGAGAGTTTGCCAGAGTTTATCTCAACTATCATCATATAAAAAAGGGAGGGGCAGACTGACAGAGCCATTACATGTCTGAACCCACCCATGGCATGGACAAACATAGTTCAGTGTTCCTGATGGTGGATAATAAGTTAATATATAAATATACTTTAATAACAATCGAATACTTTTTCATTCATTTTACTTTTCCTTGATAAAAATTCTCGTGACTGAGACACCATTAACTGATAGAGAAATAGCTCATAGAATTAGATAAATATTGAGAGGACCATGCTAAGTAAATAATTTGACACTTTAAATTACCTGGAGAGCCTCGACGTTTCCCGTGATGTTCCCTTCCCAGTGTTTTAGCTAAAACCTACATTAACTGTGTATCATGTTATCTTTCGGTGCCAGCGTAATAGAGGTCAACGAGTTGTTGAGCTTTTTATGATTCATTGAGTGAGAGTTTAGCAGTTGCAAATATAATGAATAAACAGGAAAAAACAGAAATGATCCTGAATTACTTGTATATTTTATATTCTCATTTTGTTGTTACAGAATGATGATTACAGGTTATTGTACATGAAACATCAGTTATTTTATCATACTGTGTAAACATGAAAATTCAGAAAATCGGGTATCTCTTAATGGATATAAGTGTGATAATAGTGGTTATCCTTGCTGTTTCTGAAATAAATTACCCATTTGGTAAAAAAATATATTGCTGCTAAACTGCATTGACTGTAGTTCTTGGGGAGGGGTTGTTGACCTTGCATTTAAAAGGATATGAGCACATGCACATTACACTTGACCTCCTATGGATATTGCATATCATGCATATTATTTAGCTCTTAAAGGATTTTTAAAAAAGTGTCATAATGAAAGATGTTAGTTGACGGAATTAAAAACGACAATAGAAACAACAACTAAACAGCACAGTCAATATCAAATTGGCTGTTTTCAGTGCAGTGCCAGGCTGTAACCAGGTGTGGCGCTATCGAGCAACAGAGGAAGAATGAGTTCAAGCGTAGACCTTTATAACCGGCAAATGTTAAAAACATATACAA